>OU911047.1:2425000-2737500 GCA_918358695.1 Melinaea menophilus ssp. n. AW-2005
AGGCATTGGACCATCGGTTGATTAAAGGCGGTTTGTTTTCCTATCTATGACCAGTACTGGAATGTTACAGGCGTAGTTAATAAAGATAATAATCCGACACATTTGCAAAGAAAAAAGAACTATTTTCTTATTTACACAAATTATTACATTATTCGTCGGGAATATATAATAGCGTTAATAAACACGATAACATTCGTTCACGAAAAATTCGTTATTTAAAACCTAGGTAACTTCGAATACTATGTGTACTGGAGGTGTATCCTAGGATTATACTAATACTAAAAACATTTAAGAAATCTCTTTGTTTAGACTGTACCTACAATTATCAGTGATAACTATTATTGACAGGTAATCTCAAATTAAACAATTAATTAATCTTTTTTTGTGGCTTATATATAAGCAAAATATTTCTGATTAAGCTTATGCAATGTTAACCCTTATCGATTAAACATTTTTAATTTTTAAAAGCCTCATTTAGGATAAAGTGTATGGAACAGGTAAAGTGTATGGAAAGCTGCCATTGTTCTTTAAGTTTAATTAAATTAATATATAAATGTGAATTGAAATGTTACTTTATCTTTTTTATATAAACTTTGATCCATTACTTGCTTTTATGAAACAATTAAAATTCATTTCAATTTTGTTTCTAGGTGCAATGTAATATAACATTCCGCCGTTGAAAGCCACTCTATTGGCTCACACGTGCGCTAAGGGGATTCTGTCTTAGCTGTGAATTGGGTACGTAATAATAACACAACACAAAATAATTATTTATTCCATCAAAACAAATTAATAAATGTTACATACGACCTTAAATACAATATAACAATAGTTTTTAAGTATCACAGAAAATTATTTACAATATATTTAAAAAATCTATTTTAAAAGTAATAGATTTTTATAATTAAGAGACATTGTATTCTTAATTACAAAATTTCGTACATCAAATAATTTAACAAGTAACTATTACAAAACTTTAGTTTAATTTACATAAAACTATTGACAAGACAAGAAGATTTTATTTCTATATAAACAGTAATTTACCAATATTTCTCTTTTACATTTCATTAATAATGGTATATTTTGGACGACATATCTTTAACGAACATCGGGAATTATAATTTTAGGTGAGACACATAATATATAATAAGCCGAGAGGTCACCATGTCACCATGTGACACTGCTTGGTTCTAACTTCCTTATGATTTTGTACGCCGTGATGTCATCCGGGAAGAAGATCTTCGTAATGGATGCCGTCTCGCTGGTTCCCTTCTTCTTCTATCCCATTCTCGCTGCTTCCCAAAAGATATAGGCTCCATTTTTGATCGCAAGGTAGCCGATTCTTTTGATAGGAAGTCGGCCGATAGTCACGAGGCCGATATGTGGTTGGACCCAAGTTGTAGCTAATGTCTAGCTGTTCTGCGGGGTGTCGGTTTTCGATCTTGGAGACCCTTTCAACATGGATGATGATGATGATAGAGAGGGTAGTAATTGCTATTGATACAATAACTACTAATACTCAAATCTCTATCTGATCCGTCCGACGTCCTAAGTCGGTCGCAGAGAACTCTTCCTGGTACTTCAAGGACTAACTGCATACTCATTGTTAAAAAAATATCTTTATCTATTACTAATTCCCACAGGTTTCTTGTTCCGCTCCCTGGACTCGTCCCGCGGTTCGTCGGTTCGCGCTGGGGACTTGCTGCGTGAGTTCCGCACCGTGCCCGAGGCGGCTGCGCTCGGCCTCATACTGCCTGAGCGGGCGCCCCCCAGAGAGGTCTGCGCCGCGCTGGTGCAGGTGAGTACACCTCCCTCTCTCGATCACTTAAGACTCCCTTCCCACCTTACACAGCAGACCTGAATGAATGCATAATTTTTATAGATAACAAGAAGACTATTTTTCTATTTTTTTATTTTTAGCAACGGCCTTTTAATTTAAATAAAAGAATAACACGAACTAAAGAAACGGTAATTACCTCATAATTAATTAAGTGAATGTTGCGCGTGCCCGAAAGAAAGTGAGCCGAGCTGGTCGTGATGCCAATGTCCGTCGGTTTCCTCTACTCAGGTGCCTTCAGTAATCTTCGTCATCGCTAGCCACGCCCCTCGACCCCTTAGGAAGAAGTTAATTCTAGTACGACTTCTCCCGACTGTTGAACGTCCACGTCTTCATTCTGATGAAAACGGACTCACCGATGTTTGCATCGGGATGTTCAACATTGTCACTATCTGCAATAGAATAATTTTTTATCACAATCTAGAATTGTACTTAAACCATGGATCATTAGTAAAAAGTTAGTATGTAAGAGTGTGAGCACTTCTGTCACGTTCCGGTGTATAGGGGTATAGGGTGACATAACTGGTATTTACTTATTGGCTTACAAGACTTCCCGTAAATTATCCAAAGCTGAAATTATTTTATTTTAGAACACGAGTACGTCACCAACGTGTACTAAGACTGTCGGAATTAATAAGCAATTGCAAGGTTTTATATACGGTTCTTTAGTATAAAGTTGGGGGTATTTTAACTTTATGGCATTTTTAAATCTTCATTATGTAACTCGGGCATAGTATCGTTGGGGGTATTTTTTAAACTTTAAGGCGTTTTTAAATATTGTAAATGCATCTCGGGAGTATCGTTACCCAAGCTTATCAGATGAAATCGGTAGCTATTTCAAGACAGCTAAAATATTCATGATGGGAAGCATAAATCGTCTATCAATGTTTAACGTTCCCTTACTATGATCACGCATATGGTCCGATCCGTTATTCTTTGAAGAGAACAACGGGAGACGCATAAGGTCTCGCTAAATGGTTTGTAAGGCCTACAGTAAATAGGTATGCTGCTAGTCAGCGTTACGTGCATACTGTAGCATACGTATAAAAATATATATAAATAATCATTAAATTAATTAACGATCGTTAACTACCTTTTGCAAAGGGAACCAGTTAAATTTGTATTAATAGATTGCGATTGGTCATATCTGAGCATGGAACACCATTTACGTTAGTATTACAAGACGTTAAACGTTTAATACGTCCGGTACGATCATACAAATAGATGAAACAAGAAAATCTAAAAAATTTGGTTGTAATTATAAAATGCTTTACAATATTGTCGGATATTAGTGACACTCGCGAACCACTGTCAATTAGAACATCAGTTGGAATAGGTACTCTGTATGACCGCGCTAACAACTGTCGTTTGATCTACCCTCGAATTCATGACAAATTTTACTATTGATTTGATTAGAGATTCAGAACCGATTTTCGCAAAACATTCACTCGCGTTAAGACCAGATTTTTTACTGAAGGTACAGATACTTTGAGTACGTTTGAATATTAGATTGTAAACCGAACGAAACGGGGTTATTATTACCCAATGTAAATGATTTTGAACGTCTAGGGCACGATCGCTGGGTATAACCTAACACGTCACATGAACATTTAAACGTCTTGAACCGATATTAGTTTGATTAAACTGACGCTTTCGTCTCAAATTATCGTTAGTATTACGATTGCTACGCACAGGATCATTGGCAATTCGCGAAGGCTTCACAAAGTTTTAAAACAAATCAACCGAGTCTTTAGAATTAACGGCGATGTCACGAATCTGTGGGTCGGCAAAGCCACGTATAATCGTAAATAACTACAATGAGATGATCATCATCAAACGTTATAATGCCCTTCGCGCTAATTTGCATACGTGGCGTAGCGATCAGAGTCCATAAAAAAACCATAGATATTTTGTGCACACAATGGTATAAATTCAATTTTAAAATACGACTGATCGCTAGTGACCCATTCTTGTAACAACAAGAAAACCAACTTCTAATGAAATATTAAATTCAATTAATAATGTTATGTATCTACTTGACTCAATAATTTGACTGCCTATACCTCGATAATTAATGTGGGTATCTGGTTGCAATTAAAATGCTTTACAATATTGTCAGATATTAGTGACACTCGCGAACCACTGAATTATATAAGAACATCAGTTGGATATACTCTCTATGACCGCGCTAACAACAATGTCGTTTGATCTACCCTCAAGTTAACGACAATAATTTACGGATTTCTTTTCGAGATACAGAACGGATTTTCGCCCAACATTCACTCACGTTATGACCAAGCTTTTTATAGAAGGTACAGATAACTTTTAACTTTAAGTACGTTTTGAATATTAGAATGTAAACCGGACGAAATGGGGTTATTATTTTCAACATTTAAGGGCATGAGCATGACCGAACTCGTCACATGAAAGACATTAAAACATCTTGGAACCGATATTAGTTTGATTAAACTGACTTTCCTATAAAATTATCGTTAGTATTACGAATGTTAACACAGAATCATTGGCAGTTCGCGAAGGCTTAACGAAGTTCGAAAAAAATTCAACCAAGTCTTTAGGTAGTAATTTAGAATTAATGGCGATAGCACGAATCTGTGGGTCGGAAATGCCACGTATAATAATAGCTACAATGAGATCATCACTTAAATCTTTTAACTACCCTCAAGCGTAATAATAACTATCGCGCATAATTTGCTTACGTGGCGATCCGAGTCCATATACATCACATCAAAAATAATGTTAGCGACATCTATCTTTCGTGCACACAATGGTATAAATTCAATAAAATACGACTAACTGCGATCGCTAGTGACCTATTATTGTAACCAAGTCTTCGCGTCACCTTTCAAACAATGGGCTATCCTAGACAAACTACATGCCGCTTTGTCTACTTTCTCGCACCAAGATTTAATGTCGATAATACTTGGATTAAAATTAAAAATATAAAAGTTATTCGAACTTACTTGGATATTGCACTTAATGCTCCGATGATGCTGTATTAGTGCTGCTAGCGTGGGATTCGGGCAGCGGCGCCGGCCAAGTAATTCTTCTTACGTACGAACGGCGAACTTCTTCCACGCGTGTCCCTAACAGGTCCGAGTCACGGGCATCGTTCACATTTGAGCTCTCTAAAGCAGTTAGACGCGCCAGTGTCATATCTAATTGATCTACAACGTCTGGCACATCTGAACTTCTTCCTACCCTACTTCTAGTTACACGTCTATCGGCCATTTCGTTGTTAATTAGATAATTTATAAAATAAACTGTATTGTCGGGACAATTAAAAGCGAATAGGGCACAAGCTCTATCCCACTTCCAATTTTAGCAAAGGCCTTTTAACGCAACGTGTGAACGCTGCGCGTGCCCGAAAGAAAGTGAGCTGAGGTGGTCGTGATGCTAATGTCCGTCGGTTGCCTCTACTCGGGTGCCTTCGGTAATCTTCGTCATCGCTAGCCACGCCCCTCGACCCCGTCGTAGAAAGAAGTCAATTCAATGACTGTATATAAGATTTTTATAGAAGGCATATTTTTATAGACATATATTATATGATACATACCTCATATATTATATATAATATTTTATATATTTATATATATATATACATTATATATTTAAAAATTGCGGCGCTATTTAACCAGAAGATATGGTGTTTTCCGGTTGTTTTTGTTATAAACCAAAGTTATATTCTGTTTTATTTCGTGAAAATGAGAAAATTATGTGATGGTAGGACCATCACTGTTTTTTCAACATAATATACAAGTTTTAACTCGTGTATGTATATATATATATATATATATATTTGATTTTGTGTTCCTCATCTTTCAGAACCAGAGTTCTCTAATCACTTAAATTGTAATTCAATCAGAAGCTTTGAATATTACAACCAAGCGAAAAAAATTAAATTAGGAAATCTCCGTAAAAATCCATAACATATATTGTTTTACTTTTCAGAGCTGGAATCGCTTCATCCTTCATCAGATGCACGCTGAAATATAAGAAACGAAGAGAAAAGAAAAGGAGCTAGCCTACATAGCACAGAGACTGAGACTAGTGAGACCCGGTAATGAGGCTGTGCAGAAGTTACTAAATGGAGAAATAGACGAATTCGAGTTGGACATGCAGTTTTTAGACCCCTCCTTGGCAGAGAAGAAGGACTACGGTGAAAACTGACACAATGATACGAGTGAGTTGTAATTGATTATTAAAAATAAGAAGAAGAGAGAGTGATGAGAGAGGGAGAGATAGCGAGAGAGAGAGAGAAAGGGAGAGGGAGAGAGAGAGAGAGAGAGAATTTAAAATACGTAATAGCTTCTAAATTGAATTTACTTATAAATAAAAATAATTGATAAATATTGTTAACTAATGTTTGATATTAGTTGGATGAGTAGCTATATTTTCAGCTCAGTAATTACCTGATATGTTTTTCAACTTAATTTCCAGCATACCTGAACCGTCCACCCCAAGCGGAGTGCGAGGACCTCATTGAAGCTCCTGAATCTCCCGAACCTGAGGAAGCTCCTCCTCCCATCGAGGAGTCGGAGATATCTCAGCTGTTCGCAATCGGGAGACAACAGATCAATAGATGCATGAAGTGTAACAAGGAGGTTGGTTTTATTATTATTTTAAAGGATTCTAAACATATATGTATACTATTTTTGTAGTTTTGTCCAGTGATAATGTAAATAAAAAGTCTTAGTCGGCCAAAATCTATATAGAAGAATGTGGTACGTAATTTTGGATAAGTTTGAGAGTAATTTAAATGTATTATTTAGCGTTATATATTTAGTTTTGAAAGATACGTGTCTATATATGTGTATATATATATATATATATATATATATATATATATATATATATATATATATATATATATATATATATATATATATATATATATATATATATATATAAGATAATATCAAGCCATGAGTATTAATATAGCCAATATTTAACTCTGAAAGGTATATTATAATATTAATCAGTGGTTTGTTAGTTAATTATTATATTTATATATTTTTTATTATCATAAGGAACCTGGAAGTGGAGACGACGAGTTTTTAGAACCAACATGACGTTATCTCGACAGTTACCTTTAGTTTTCCCTCAGCCGGGGACAGTTGGTGGATGGTTATGTGGAGTTCCAGGTTTAAAACATACCATCATTTAGAAATCCATTTATTGAAAACTACATAATTAATCTGTTATTATTCGACATACATGTGTTTTTAATTAGGATTTAAGAATTATTATTATTAGTATTATTTTATTTTAATTATTTTTTATTATAAGTATAAGTGATCACAGTGATCACTTGTGTATGTCAAACGGGAGTGTCAGGAGGGATTGTTTTAATACCATATTTATCAACATGTTCCAGGAGGAATTAAGTGATAACGCTAATGCGTGTTCCAGGAGGAGCGCAACGCGGTGGTGTTGGCGTGTGCGCTGCAGTACGGCGCGGGGGCGTGCTTCCCGGAGCTGGTGAGCGCGTCGCTGGCGCCGCGCAGAGCCACGCCCGCCTGGTGCAGCGCCTGCGCCAGGTTCACGCACATCACAGACCGGCCGGATACTGCGGTGAGAACACACACACATGCACACACATGCATACACACACACACACACATACGCGCACACGCATACACGCACATGCATACACACACACGTACGCACACGTACACACCGACGTGCCTCGTGTGCCTGGTGCAAGCCCTTGGCGCACTGTATATAAAGCAAAAAAATATATTTCTTTCTTACTTTACAGACTTCCACCAATACTGACTATAAAGTCGAAGGGAAGCCAGAAACCCACGGTACGATCAGTTCACTTATGCTTTGCAAATGTAAAGATATTACTTTTTAAGCAATTTAACATTTTTAATTAAACATTGTCTCATACTATTAAACGGTGACCAATTTATAATCTATGCAAAACAAAAATATATGTTTATATTAATATTTCAGCAGGAGTGATCAAAAGGAGCGGTAGCGGTAAGTCCTGCGGGTACGGGCTGCACTGCGCCAGGCCGGGCTGCCGGTTTAAACACCCGGAGAGGTACACAAACTGACTAACATATATATATATATATATATATATATATATATATATATATATATATATATATGTATGTATAATATCACTAACGTTAATTTATTGATTATGTTGATAATTAGATCAATGATATAATTAAAAAGTATTGTATGTAATAATTTGGGAAGATTTTATAATAAATAGTTATCCGCCGTCTCTTTAATAATTGATTTTAAAGTATTTGATATCAAATTGTATTATTTGTAGACCAGCACCGGCCCAGAGTACTCGGGAGCGAAGCTGCGTCCTCCCCCACTACTTACACATCAGCCTGCAACCGGACGGAGACGTCGTGGTTAGCGACAAGGTAATTATTAGTTAATTAATTAATATTGATTATAAATATCTTTATAACACTGCCTTAGGATTGAGTTTTAGGAAGGTCTATTGATACCATACTTAAGAAATAAGATCTACTGTAAGGACTTAGACAACTTAAAACAACACCACACAGTTATTGATTCACGATTCAATATTTAGTGAGCAATTTATGAATTATAACAATTCAATAATGATTAGTTAATAATAAAAAGAGAGAGAGAGAGAAAGAGAGAAGGAACAGAAGAGTATAATAGTTTTATTGGTTGCAAATAATCAAAAACGTTTCAATTATAGTAGTATCTGCTAAGAGAGAGAAAGAAGAGAAGAAGTAGAAGATTTAAAGTTTTATTAGTTGCAACTATTCAAAAACGTTACAATTATCGCAGTATCCGCTAAGCCCTCTCTTAGCGGATACTGGATAAGAGAAGAAGTAGAAGACTTCAAGTTTTATTGATTGCAACTAATCAGATCTATGAATAATAACCGTATCCGTAAAAATGAAAAATATATTTTTAGATAAGTCTATTACCGGAGGTGAAATCGGATTTCAAGAGGAAATATCAATCGGAGCACTACACGCTGTTGGCGGCGGTGGTGTGCGTCGAGGAGAACCCCAAGAACCTGGCGGCCTACGTGATAGTGCCGGACGAGAGAGACGAGACGAGGTGGTTCCTCTTCAATGATCTCAAGTAAGGGTTCGGTCTCTCTGTTTTTAATATGAACATTATCATTTCATTAAATTACGTCTCTTTCAAATGATATTTATACTACGCTTATAATTATAATACGCTTATTAAAACAGTCCCAGGAGACTTTCGCTCAATTAAGCATTTATTTGATACTAAACAGTAATTGTTGTGGATAAACTTTAGGGATGAAGGCAGTAAGTTTGTCCTTTGAGGTTGATAACAATCTCGGATTGTAGATCGATTATTAATTTCCTCCTATAGTTTAGTGCCGGTAAGTGGGAACGAGGTGGTTGGGCTCACTTGTAGATAAAAATAGGGATTTTCGTCTTTTATGGTCGATCTCGGATTGTAGATAGATTATTGATTCCCTCCTCCACAGCATAGTCCCGTGAGCGCGGACGAGGTGGTCCAGTTCGGCAGCTGGTGGAAGTCCCCGTGCGTGTTGTTCTACGCGACCGCGAGCGCCGCGAGGAGGTCATAGCGCCGTCCGGGTGAGTGAAACTTACATTTACCAGACCGGACCGGACCAGACCAGACCAGACCAGTCCAGTTCAGACCAGACCAGACCAAACATGTCCGTCATAGACAATTCGAAGTTCTGTGTGACCTGGACTCTTGGAGTCTTGACCATGACTTGGGTCTCGTTTGTGGTGGAATTCTGCCACAGATATCAGATATTCTATGGCATCATCTCTGTCTCTCATCATCATCATCTCTGAATAGTCTAAGATTGGGTTTTATCGATTTGTCCAGCTGAAACGAGAATCTTCCATACTTCAATTAGGAAACAATCTGCAACGTTACTTAATGATTAAAAGAATCAAGAGAGAATGAGATGAAGACTGTCAAATCACAAGAACATCTAAATCGATACGTCCCATTGTTGAGCGAAGCGAACGAAGTGAGCGGAGCGTTTTACTGGAGACTTTTTACATTCTTTGTCACGAATTGGCTCGAAAACTACTTGACGGAAAACTATGAAACTTTGCAATCAAAAAGACACACATTAGACGATGGTTTTTTAAAAAAAAATTTGAAAGATGTCCCTTAAAAAAAAAATTTTTTTTTTCTTATATCAATTCAAAAAACTGATATCCCATTGAAGTCAATAGGAAACGATGAGCCAAGACACTGGGCTCGCTTTGCTCAATATGCAAACGGCACCCGAGATTTAGCGAGCGCAGCGAGTCGAAATTGAGGATTTATTGGCGCCCCTAGTGTAGGCCATAACTGACCAGTGACTGACTGACAACTGGCTGACTGACCACTGACTGATCACAGACTGACTGGCCAATGTAACTCGGCATTTATTTATTTACTTATTCTATGCACAATACAACAAATAGTGCGCAAAGGAGGGACTTGATGCCACAAATACATTATCTACCAGTTTTTAATGTACTAGAACGTCCGCAGGTGTGAACACAAAGAGATATGAGATAATAGATCAGGGTCGGCCTCAGTCCAGAACAGACCCGACACCAAACTGCTATAGTGTACTAATATATAATGCTATGAGTCTCTTGACAATTTAACAATTATTTAAATAATAATTATAAAATTGAAATATTTGAATTCAAGTGGATTTTGCTTTTGAATCAATAATAACATTAAACAGATCGGTCTAGTGAATAGCCTACGAGAATGCTCTACTGAGAAGAACCGGTCAGAGTCTAACAGTTGCTATTTTTATTATTATTATTACATTAAAAATATATATTTTATTTTATTTCCAGAAGTAGCCGCCCATACATTAACAGCATAATCGAAGTACTGGCCGAGGGTCTCTTCAATATACGATAGTAGTAACGAGTGCGAGCAGAACCAGCGGATTAATACTAGCGAAGTGGAGCTGAACAACCAAGATACAAAGAAATGTGTTAGAATCGAAAGTTTTATAATTGTAACGGATACGAGACTGAAGTAATTAGAGGAGATGTGAGAAGGGCCCAAAGGTTGAGATTCTTCAAGGGAAGGTGGGGGGAGGGTCGATTTTTTACCTGTAAATATTAATTAATAGTTTTCTATAAGACATTTAAAGTAAATGTCCGGATATTTTAAGAGATGCTATTGTATTTTTTTTTTTTTTTTCCAACAAAAACCACTCGCCATGCACTAGTTTAACGCGCACCAAGATTTCCTCCACTTTGCTAGTTATCATAGATATACTAATATATAGATGGGGCGGTGTGTTTTAAATTAATTTTTACACAATATCACTCAAACTCTGCCCCGTCTATATATTATGATGTCTGCTACAAGAAACGGCGTTGAACGTTTTATTTCGGCGCAATATATCAAGTATATTTTTATAAACGGACAAACCTTTTTATATGATATGATGGAGAAATTTTTAAGTAATTTTTTTCGGAGCGTGTAATGTGAATGGAGATATCTTTTATAAGATATTTTTTTATTACAACGCATTTGCATCGCGTGTCCAAAAACAGTTACGTCTGGAAGTCCATCGCGAGAAATTGTGTGTTATGGTATTTTATTTAGGATTTTTTTTTTCCGACCGACAAATTTCGGATCTTTGCTTTTTTGAATTTCAAATAAAAGTTCCATCTACTATAAGGCACAAAATTGAGATATTTTTAAAGAATTAGTGAAGCTAGATTTGTACGGATTATTTTTTTGGATACGTTATCTCGTTTAAATGGAGTACGTAAGTATTTATTTTTGAGTTTTGTCTATTTTCTTTTACGACCAACCAATCGCAATTAATAAAAATGACGACATTTTAACGAATTGTGATTGGTTGTTGATCACGTCATCATGATTGGCGCGGAATTTGAAATTTGACAATTTTTTTTTACGAATCGGTCTTCATTAACTGGATGTTTTTTTTTTTTGTACGAGCGACTGTTTTCAATAACTGATAACTTTCAGTTTTTTTTTCACAATTAATTAATTATAATATATATATATATATATATATATATATATATATATATATATATATATATATATATATATGTTTGTAGATAAATTGACAGACAAGATATTATTAGATAAATTAGTGGTCGAAAACAGTCACACAGATTATATATGAGTTATATGTTGCACAATAAGTCGCATTTTTGTAAATTTTTCCTCAAAATGTCTATAAATAAGAAAGTGAACGTCGCGTCTTCGGTTGTGATACTTAACTTGCATTTTAATGACTGGTTTTGTCCAAACCGCTTTGCATTTTTTTTTGTGTAAATTATTTTCTATATTTCCAAGGTGGCTGGTTAAATAAACGATTCAAATATATTATTGTTTTATTTCCATTACATTAAGCATCTTAAATAGGAAAAGTGAGCGGTAAGAGAGAGGGGGAGGCCTCGAGTGACCTTCGAAAACACAGTAGCTATGATACTGGAGGAAGGTCACGTAAAAAGCATGAGGACTCCCCGGAGGGCATGTATGAAGAGATTGATGTCTGTGGTCGAGGCGAAAGAGGTACGCAGGGATCGTAGCGTTTGGCGCTCCGTCGTCTCTGGCTACCCCGCAAGGGACATGGCGTGAAGGTAAGTAAGTAAGTATTAAACATTTCATGCGCATTATATTTTATTTTGTTCTATATTTATTAGTCCAAACCACTATATAATTTCTTTGAATATTTTAAGAGTTATTGTAAAACTAATAGAACTAAAAATAAAATAAACTAATAGATTCAAAGGCTAGTCTCTCACTTACGAGTATGACGGGGCTCGCTTGATGCGATCGCTTAACCGCACACCGCGCTGTCATCTTGCTAAGAGCGATAGTGCGTGTATCCTTGTTAAATACTTAGTGTAGACATATTACATATAAATTTGACCAATATATTAGATATATAACTCGTAATAATTTAGACTTTAAGGGATACTTAATCTAATGATTTATACTATATGACGGTAATTAACTTGTATCTAATCAAAAAGTTGAAGTTCTATCTACCTTACCTACCTTGCCTCGTACCTAAAAGGATACACAGGATGCGACTGGGTATGTATGAGTATGTAATGGTGTGAGTAGGCTTTCTACAAACCCTAATTATTCCACCATTTCCAAATGAATGATTCGTTTGATCATCACGTCTAAGAAAGATAAAATACAATCGTATTTATTTTTTGTACCGTGAACCTATCTTTTTATTAACCCTCAACGTAAAAGAGGGATGTTATATGTTGTATTTATGTACCTGTCTGTGGTAACAACTCCCTAAGAATCAACTGATTTAATAGCTGTTTATTTTAATCAAAATCTAATTGATTTATATTCCCTAAATGTTTTGAATGAACTGAACTAATTATACTATTTCTTAACACGTCTATAACTCTTTCCATAACGTCCTTAACACGTACCTCTTGTCATTTGTTTTCTAAACACGGCTAAATATTGCATTAATTTTTAAGGTTACCTATCACAAAGCTGTTGTAAAACTAAACTAGATGGCGCTATATACAATTCAACAGCAATTATATCAGATATTTCATACATTGCATAATTTAAACGTAAATATTAAATAATTATCTAATAATAAGACTAACTCAGAGACTAGTAAGTCATCTTGAACACCATTCCAGGTAGTGTCAGAAGACACAATTGTAATCATCAGTGCATGATATAACATATATATATATATATATATATATATATTCTGAATGTATTTGTAGATAGATGGGAGAGCCCAGTGCTGGTCATTGGATGCAACTCCATATGAAATAATTGTAATTATAATTGTGAATATGATAATATTATTATTTTTAATTTATATTATTGTAATACTAACAATAGATTATAAGATACTTTGTACATTAACACTATGGGCTAGTCCCGAAATAAATGATATTATAACTTTGATATGCTCGAATTTTATATTAAAAAGGAATGTACTCGTAGTTAGTAAGCCCGGACGCAATATCTTCAGGGACGTCAAGAAAATTTTATGTCATGTTTTATTTTATCCTCTGAACACCATACTTCACATATAGCAAAAGTAACAAGATGTGTATTACTTATAACTCCTTCATTTCTAATGTTGGTGGAAGGTGGCATTTCTTGCTATTTTCTTAGGCACAAGGTTGACAGTCATTAATAAAGAAAATTATGTTAATTTCCACAGTTGTTACTCCATACTGTTACTGTTACTGTAAAAATGCCATTCCATAACTCAAAATTTTATAAGCACTCTTTTACAGTGCTTGCCACAAAACTGTGGAACACTCTTCCTTTGTCTATACGGCAATCGAAAACATTAATTTTATTTAAAAAAACTGTAAAAGAATACTTTCTGAGTAAAGATAGTTAAAACAACTTCTGTATAACACTCACTGAACATCACTTATTTATTTATTTATTTTAATGATGTAGTATATAATATAAGTAGTGTATTGCATTGTTTAGTTTATTACGTTTTATTGTTGTTTTATATTATATGTTTATTAGTGTGTCATTATTTATATGTATGTTTAGTATGTAACTTTACGCCACCTACCTGTACCAATGTTTATCATTTTTTAATACTTAATGTTTGTAAGGTTGCCTGGAAGAAATCGCCGTTAGGCGATAAGGCCGCCTGTTGTACTTTTTGTGTTATTTTATTTTTTATTTTTTTTATATTTTGTGGTGTACAATAAAGAATAAATAATAGAATAAATAATATCTTAAAGATATTAATATTCAGTAATAACAATGAAGTGAATCATTTAACACTAAACCTACCAAGTACCGGTCAAATTGACCGTTCTTAAACTTTTGTAAAAGTTACACATTTTTAAACGTTATAATATCGTTATCAAACTACATGACAATTCTTAGAATATGCATATAATATTTTCTACACTCTTTACTTTTAGTTATTTCCATTATTACCTGCGTTATATAATAAAATCACTTTTAATTACCGTTCAATTTAACCGCGTGCGGTGGGAACAGGTATACAAGAATTGTCGGTAGGTTTAGTGTTAAACACACTCAAACCCCTTGAACAACTTCAATTCGAAGTCAGACCATCAGAGCTACAATATGCAGTTTAACTTTGCTTTATAGCGGTATGTAATTATTGTTGCCAAAAGTGAATTTCTCTCCTAAATTTAATTACTATTATACTTTATTTGTTTTTCAGCTTAATTACAACTCCTCCTTTCTTATTTACCATTATCAATCAAGACAATCAACAATTGTTTTTGTTAAATCTTGGGTGTCAACATTTTTCTCTCATATTTTTTTCTCAGATCCAAATATAAACTGTATAGCAGTATTTTGAAGTCGCTCAAGTTTATTTAAATAGTCCTCGGTTAGATTACGATAGCTTGCATCCGCATAATCAAGTATAGAGAGAAGACGAGAATGTGCTAACATAGTTTTGGTAGGAATCGGAAAAAAATATCGCAGACGTCGAAGAGAACTTACTGCCGCGAAAGTTTTTTTGCTAAGTTCTTTAACCTGGACAGACCAAGATAACGTTTGATCCTAAGTGGATACCAAGATCTTTAACGGTAGAACAAAAAGGTATAACTACACCATTATATATAATTGAAGGTAGAATTCGTAGGTCAACCTTCGCTATCATGCTGGGACTGCCAATAATAATTACTTGTGATTTCTCAGGATTTATTTATAATCCATATTGTTTACTCCACTTGTAAATTGCAGTTAAGTCTTTACTAACAGCTAATATGGAAGAAGAAAGACGTTCAAGTTCCGAATGACGATATATTTGGATATCATCTGCATACATATGATAGAGAGAAGTGATATATTGACTTATGGAATTGATGAAAATTGAGAATAGTGAAGAAGATAACACGCCACCTTGAGGAACCTCTGCCGTGACATTACACCAGGACGAGAATACAGTATTCATCCGGGTGCGCTGCCGACGGCCAGTGAGGTAACTCTGAAACCAATCTATCACTGATAGAGATATGTTAAGAGAACGCAATATACATAGTAGGATATCGTGGTCCACAGTGTTGAACGCATTACTAAAAACGAGCAATGTTAATAAAGTAAGCCGTTTGTTATCCATTGCATCGAATGTCATCGGTAACCTTAACTAGCGCTGTGACCGTTCCATGACCAGACAGAAATCCAGATTGGAAAGGATTTAGTAGGCGATGGTTATTGAGGAATGAGCTAAATTGTTCGTAAATTAATTTCTAGAGGATTTTGGACAGGAAGGGTAGAACAGAGATAGGACGAAAATCATTGATATTTGAAGTCTTTTTAGGTAAAGGTATAATTTGGGCATGTTTCCAAGTAGGGGAGAATAGGGTAATGGGAGCCTACTAAAGGAAAATTTTAATAAAAACCAAATTTTTGAACATTTTAATTCTTTTAAAGTAGGAACTCTTACCTTTATTATAAACGTATATTTCAATCAAACTTATAATTAAATAGAGCCAAGTATTAGGACACAATCAAAGTTTTACAAAAAAAGTCTGCCGCTCCAATTACCCGACACATGCGGGAAATGAGAGCCCATTTAACGCTCATATGGGAAATGGGAGCCACTCTCTTAAGTTTATCAAAAATTTAACTTAACTTATGTAGTTTTTGATGTCGTACGATTCCTTTTACGTGGCATCTAAAATAAAAATAAGTTTTTTTGATAACTGAAACGACATCAATATATAATTTTGGAGATGGGGTAATGGGAGCTATGTCGGGTAGTAAGAGCCATCCTAGGCTACCATTACCCGTTAACCTTCATTTTGGAAAAAAATAACCATAATTAGTATTTTTATTTTCAAACTCAATTTAACCAATTGCACTTATTAGACGATGAAATTATGGATATGTTATGGATAAACGCAATAAAAAAGAACATAACTACATGCTTACTTTGGCGCTGACAAACTGCCGATCTTTTATAAGCTTGGAGCGAAATACACACAACCATCTCTCGTGACTCAACGCATTGCATTACTAACTCGTGCGCGTCAGGGGAAGTTTGTCGATGGTTGACGGAAAAGGCCGAGTACCTATGATCATGCCAAAGTGAATACGTTCTGTTCTACCAGTAGCGCTCTCATTACCCGACCGCTCTCATTACCCCGCACTCCCCTATATGGGAATTTACTGGTGCTGATGGAATAGTTAAGTATATGAGTTAATGTAGGTAATCGTAGTTATTTGGGGAGTGACCCCTTTCACCTGCCATAGGCCTACGACGTGAGGGTGCCCTAAGTTGCTCGGGGCACCCTCGCACGGGGGTAACCGCCGGGGCGGCACGGTGAGTGCTGACGCGATCCCGTGTCATCCCATTAAGGCGTTGAGGGTAACCGTTGGTTTTTTAGTGGGTAGCCTTAAAAATGGCGGCGTCCTCTATGCCGCCGGGTAGTCCCACATAACCCTCCGGCCATCACCGTCCTGGCCGGCGGGTATCCGTAACGGATTTCACCAACGCAAAAAAAAAGGTAAAATGATATCTAGGATGGGTAGGATCATATTACGGCTGATGCTTTCAGCACCAACGGTATTCGAAGCAATCAATAGTACGTTTTTCTTAACACCACACTCAGTGAAAGAATAAAAATTAAAAGGTAAAAACTCTCTAGTTGGGAGAGATGAAAGATAATTGAGTGTCTTTTCCTTATCGGCAGTGTCAAATAGCTCAGAAGAAGAGAAATGTTTGTTGAGGAGTTCGACATCCACATTTATAGAAGTTGTGTGAGGTAATTTACCAACTCCAAGCGATTCAAGAAGTTTCCATGTTCTGGCGCTATCGCTATTTTCGAGGGATTTATGAATGTGGCGTCGTTGTGCATCTCTACACGATGTGTTGCAACGGTTTCTAGCTTTATGATATCTAGAACGAGTGGTTGCAGTATCTTTGATTTTGAATTTAAATTTTGCTTTAGCTTTCTCTTCCATTAAGGTCTTCAACCTTTCGGTTAACCAGGGCGCAGGAAGATATTTAATTTTTATTAGCCTAACAGATGCATGTCTGTCTTAGAGTTGAGTTAATAAGTCGTTGAATATCTCAACTTTGCCATCGATTGTGTCACAGTTTGTAACTGCAGACCAGACTAATCGCTTAGCATCCTCACAGAGGCGGTACTTATCAATTCCTCCAAAACTACACTGCAGAACTGTGGTGGGTTTAATTTTAGGAGGACAAATCTTATAAGAAATATAAATCAAATTGTGATAGGAAAAAGCGTCAGCGGAGGACTAGCCGTGTTTTGAAGCTAATTTGGGACAAGATACCATAATTAGGTCGAGAAACGAGGGGACACTGCCAGGAATAAAATGTGTAGCCGTAAGTGGTAAAATGTGCAAGTTACACGATTCAATTACATTTATCACTTTTTTTCTACGATTATTGTCTTTTATAATACAAGTATTAAAATCTCCCATTAAAATGGTATGGCCATAAAGAGGAATTATTTTTTCTAATAAACTCTCAAAACATTCAAAATAGTTTAAAATAGAAGGAGGACAATAAAAGACACCGAGAAGAATTTTCGTTTGGGGTAAAATCACTTACTACATATACTATAGAGCATCAAGAGCGGGTGGCTGAGCAGACAAACTAACAATTTTAAAAGGAAAGTGTGAACGTAAATAGTAGTAGTAGTAAATCATCACTTAAAAAGTCATCACTTGATGACAAGGATAAAAACTGATTGCTGTTGACACTTTATGCTGACGACATATTATATACATACAAATATAGATAAAACATATAAAATAATATTAATAACTAATTAAAATAAATGTAGATAAATAACTAACCCGCCAGCTATAAAGAATTAAAGATAATAATAAATATTTATTACTACATATTATATACAATTTGAAACATTAAAAAAGCTCTTAAATTATTATTATAAAATGTTTAAAAATAAAGAGCATGATTGAAAATAAAATTATATAAAGGTATCTTCTTTAAAATTATGCCTTTTCAAGTGTAATAACAATACGCTTTTAATAATTTAGGAATATTATTTTCACATTTAATCATAGATTTGAATTTAAAAATCATAAACTTGCAACACTAAATATAATCTATTATTTAAATTACACATGAAAATAAAATTATTAGTAATATTTGAAAATTTATTAAATAATGTACAAAAATATGTTTTATTAAAGAAAATGTCTATCCTGGGAAATATTTTTTATCTGTTGAACTTTAGAAATAGCTTATCTACATTTCAAAATTTGTTTATGGGTGGATGGTAAATTTGGACTTAAAGTTATTGTTTGTTAAAATAAAGATTAATGTTTGTGAATATATTAGTGAATCAATATAATAGTTTAGATTAATGGGAAATTCGAACAATAAAAGCGGTGAAAATAAAAACAATAACCAAGCAGCTTTCTCCGCCCGCGACGGTCAAACATTTACGAGTCAGGTACATAATTCGCGATACGAAAACTTGCTGTCATTCTCAGCTGAACATACGTAACATTATCAAACTCTTTGTTACTCACAACACCATTAGCTTATGCATATTACTTGCAGTTTATATTTTTAGATACGATTCAATTATACAGATTTTGATAAATACAGCAGTAAGTGGCGCAGTGTAGTCTTTGTTTGTAGATAAGTGTGCAAGGTTTTGTTTTTGTAGTTCAGCTTGTCCCATTTCGTCGGTAACCTCAGTGGGCGCTCCTTCGTCAGCGTTACGAGCAACCAGTCGGTATACAGCGCATCACGGCCATGGTCTCGAGTTTCTAGACGAAGGTTGGTGCATTAATTGATATCATAACAAAATATTATATTTTGACATCATACATTCGAGTATGAGTCAACAAAAACTAATATTGCAATATTCATCAGTGCTATCCAAAATTAGGGTCTTGTTATATTTAAACTAAGATTTTATGACATGGGCAGGTACAATTGAGAACAAAGGAAGGGACAAAAAATAACACAAGACACTTCTACAATTTATTGATTAACTTCCTAGCAAAAAACTAAATTCATTTACATTTTTACTTTACAAGGTATAAAGTTTTGCTTATCAATGCTAATATGTTCCACTTCAAGAACATTGTGGGTTTGGATAATAAAAACTATAAAAAATATAAACAATGCTTATTTAATTCTAAGGAGCATATAAATTTTTAATTCAACTATTAACCAACCAGTATTTTGCAAACTAACGATAATTATACTAATTAATGCATTATCTTAATAATAATAATTAAATGTTATATTGTAGTAAATAATAATTATTTTTCAATGAACTATTGATCAATTATATAAAACTGAGTGTGTTCTTTATTAATCTGTGGACCATATTTTCAACTCTAAATTTACTCATCAGTGATGTGCCTATATTCTTTTAATTTTGGGTGGTGATTTTAATATTTGTCTGTCCAACCTTAGATTATACAAAAAAATCCTTTATATTTACCGGTAAAGTTGTACATGTACAACTTCAAGCAATACTTCCCCAATATCCCATGTCTCAATTTTAATTCATTTAATTTAATTAGCGACCTGTACATCCAATAATTAAATATTTAATATTTGTTTGTATATTATTGTGGTAGATAAAAATAGTGTTTTGTTCATTTGGGGTTGCACATTATGTATGTCAGTATATTTGTTGCGTATATTAATATTACTGTTTTTTTTAATATTTGAAATGAAATATCACCTCAAATTGCATGCAAAGATTAAAAATATGACATTTAAAACATTAAAATATGTAAAAACTTTTCAATAAAAACATTTTTAAAATTGTTGTATGCTTTTCTATTAGAGTGTTTTAAGTCCATATGGATTTAGTATGTACTTAAACTTTGATGCAGAAAGTTTCAAGCATTTTAATATTATACACAGTTCAAAAATACATTAATGTTTACGATCAAATAAAAAGATATAAACCTTTTTATACAGTTATTAAATTCACTATTCTTGCCATGTCATTGAATTTTATTTATTTTTCTTGCCAGTAACATCTTATCAAGAAGGGTAACATTTGCAATTTCATCATTTCAGATGGAATGATGCAACATTAAGGAACCCATTGGAAGCAAGTAAAACTGCATGGCCAGTCGCCCACAAGGAATCAATATTCTTGCCGGAGTTTCCAATAACAACAGATCTACTACAAAAAGACTTTGTAATAATAAACACAATAGCCAAGGGTGCTTTTGGGGAAGTGTATAAAGTGAAGAAATTAAGTGAAGATAAGGATTATGCACTTAAAGTACTAAATAAAACGCAGGTATTTATTTTTGTTAATAAAACACATATTTGTATAAAAATATATATATTAGAGGTTGTCTATCTGTCATGGTATGGACATGTTATGAGGAGAGATGAAAGGCATGTAATCAAGAGAGAGAAAGGGATGCAAAGGTAGAGGATGGATGAACTAAAAATAGATGGATTGCATGGAAAAGGGAGTAAGGGGAGTATTAGGCAAATATATACGCCAAAAATGTATGAGTCATACACATGTAATTCCCTAAATCCGTTAATAATACAAATACTTGAAGTGAAGTGATTTGTTTATCATCAAAGGTTTATCTTCCTGACCCAATAAAATGAATTCACGATTAACGTTGTTCACATATATAAATATTCACACATTATTTCTTAAGGTTAAAATCCTTGAATTCGTTGTATTATAACCAAGTTATTTAAAGATATCAAACAATACATTGTTCCTATATCGCATATATAATGTACTTATTATAATAAATATTTATTTATAGAAAGATCTACATCGTTAAACTTGACATACTGATACTAGAACACCACCAATGTATTTATTTGTTTGTAGTTTTGTTTATTACCTATATCAATGATTGATTGATATTGATTATAACCTCACAAAGAATATGACTTTCCAAAGATTTTAAATATATATTAAGAATAACATTAGCATATATATTTTAACATTAACTTAGATTTATACAAGTTTGGTGATCAATTCTCTTTGATATACTTAGAGTATTTATATGTTAAGTAGGTTAAGTTTTTATATATATTTTTGTTTGTTTATTTTGGGGCTATGTTATATATGTATATATAACCCTAAAACAATAGCATCGCCCTTTCATTCTATAGTAACTAAAGGTACATATTTCCATGATAAATTGTAGAGCAAACTGAAAATTTCTATGAAATCCATTAAATATATCTATAGTATATAGGATTATTACATAACATTGTAGTATATGGACCCTTATTAGAATGAATCTTAACACATTAACACACTCCACAAAAATTATAAATAATATTAATTTGTTACTAAGTGAGTGTTGAATTAAATGATGTGGCTCACCGGGTCAATGGCGAAGATTAGTTAAAGTGTTGAATAAATAAATATCAATATGTCCTTGAGACGATTTTGAAATATTTTAATTTAAAACACTACAAATATGTCATTATTCCCAATGTTAGTTGCTCAATTTCAATAGATATTACTATAGGGTATATATACTATACTAGCAATGCCCCGCGATTTCACACGCGTAGATATCAATCTTGTTGTAGTGGCCTGTGGATGGAATGTCCAATTTTAATAATTTAAAAAGTATTTTGTGTTAAAGTGGCCTTTAATAAAATATAACTTAATGGGATAAGGATTTGTGCAGAGGTATGAATAGTATGGTTTGATTATAATTGGCATTTTTATCAACTTTAACATGTAATAAAGTTGTTATAGCGGCATAATTACAGAAGTTGGATATATGGTATCGCGGACTTTCTTGTAGAGATTAATACGTTCTATAATACTGTAGAACATTTTTTTGGTTCTATCATCAATATTTTCCGCAGCGCACGCCATGACAGATTTTTATAACCAATTTTTACACACCTTGGGGTCTTATTATTGCATTTTTATGAGGAATCCCTTTTTTTTAAAAAAAGTAATATAGTATATGTCACTCAGTGAATGTTTGAAATCGGTCCAGTAGTTTTGTGTGACATTACAAACATACATGCAAAAACACAAATGCTTCCTCTATATAATTTATATATATATTTATATATATATTTATATATAATGCAATCAGTTATGTACGTTTTCTATCCTTTAAAAAATTTATTGCAATGGTACTAGTTCTTAAATTGCTCGCTATATGATGTTTATGAAACAGTGATCATAATAAAAAATACCTTTATGTGGTTCTTCTAAAAGCAGGGCGCGTTTGGAACACTCATAGTATTATTTTTAAGTTAGATTGTCTTTACAGACAGGCTTATTTTTATTAGTATGATATCATAGTCCTGACACTCCCATTTGATACAGAAGCGATTGCTTGTATTAATTCAAAGTGGAAAAGATGTTAATAAATAATACAACTTATATGAAATACATACATTGTCCAAAAAAAGGAGTACTTATATGAGGATTGAAAAATCGGTTACATATTGAATGAGTAAAACATTTTGTTTGTGTGAGACTATTTAAAAGATGTTTGAGAGTACATTTATTAGTTAATAAATTTGCTAACAATATTTATTTCATAATCAATTTCTCAAAGACATATTTCAATGACTTGGTATCTATATTAATAGATAAAAATTACTTAATTAGTTTAATAAGCTTAAAATCATCAGTTATAATTATACATTATATATATACAAGGGAACTTCCCGGCCCTTCGGGCCAGGAAGTGTCGAAGGTCACATATGAGGTTGGCACCTATCCTATTTTGTAGCCTGATTCAATAGCTTTTTTTTGATGTATTACACATTATTGTGTGATTTGTGGGTGATAAGTGATGCGCGTGCATACAGAGTCAATTAGCTCATTATATAGTAAGGATAAGGATTTTTGAAAATCTGTTTAATAATTTCATTCTCCAACTTCCTCTGGCCTCTGGCCACTATTCTCTTGCTCCTGCTCCTCTTATTCCTACCCCTACTACTCTTACATCTATCTATATATTAAAAAAGCGTGTATAACTTTAATTTCTTCATGTTCCATCTTCCTCTATTTCCTCTGGCTTTCATTCTCTTGCTCCTCCTCCTCTCCTACGCTTCCTATTCCTCATGCTCCTACTCTTCCTTCATAAACTAATAATTGAATTATATATTTATTAATGTTACAGGTAATAAATGACAACGCTGTCCGTCAAGTGAAAGAGGAAGCTAAAATCCAAGCGGCAGTTGGACATCACTTGTTTATAGCTGGAAGCGTCTCACGATGGCAGACTAAGAAAAGACTGTATATAGGTATGTTATAGTACTAATAATATAACAAATAAGGATGTTTGTCTGTTTGTTACTAAATTCTCTAAAATAATAATTTCATGAAAATTTGGCACAAGTTTTCAAGTTTTAAAATTTAATTTATTGTCTGAGTTTTGAGAAAATAAATAAATATTAGTATATACAAATATAGAAAATTTGCACTAACAGTATTTTATTAATTTGAAAAATTAAAAAATAAAATATTCATCAAATATATATATGTAAATATCTTCCTGGATATCTGTGTATAGCTAATTTGTTTACTAATTGGTAGTTGATGATAGTCACTCCAATGTTTGGTGATCGTTATCGGCTATTAATATCTCAATTAATTAATACTTCCATTATATATAGTAATTAAATTATTACAAGTATCTCAAGGCTTCGGGGAAATTTATAAATTCCGTGAACTGAACCGATTCTAATGAAATTTTATATATATATTGTTTAGGCCAACTTAAAAAATGGATAGTTTTTATTATAATTTTTTTTTATTGTGAATTTTGAGTTTTCTACACATGAAGGGTTTAACTCACTTGTGAGTTCTATAATTTTTCAATAGATGGCGGTCTCTTAAAAATTTCATCTATGTAAAATAGTTCATAAAGCAGCAAACATAGTCGCTGAAAACTGCTTGTATATACATAATTATTTAAACCAACTGACACTGGAAGTATAATTAGAATGACGAATATTTTTTAATCAATTTTATATAAATTTTGACTTGTTCTATTGGCTATTTAAGCTGACCCACATGTTAAGTACCTTATCACCTTATCAGCTCCGGCTAGACGTTTGTTTATAAACACGTGGTCTCCATTAATATATATAAAGTTCATTGTCGTTTGACTCTCTTACCAAATATGTTGGTTGCGTTCACACGTACATTGACCTATAAATTAATATGCACACACACACATATACACATATACACATACACACATATACATAGTTTTTGTAAGCTCATTTACATATATAGGAATATTTGTAATTTAAATAATTTTATTTCTATTTATTATATTTATTTTTATAATAAAATTTGTGACATGAATGAATTTGACGTTTGCGTGCGATGTCACGAAAAAGGGAGGGGGGTGTACATTTGCTTCCGACATTTATACTTATGTCTATATTTTTAAGGTTTTTATTTATTTTTATAACAAATGTGGAACTTAGAATTATATTCACGCAATATTATTACTAACTATAAGTAATTTCTAACTTCTTTTAACAGATGAAAATAGTTTCGCGTATTAAACAGTTTTTTGTTGTTTTCCAATCATACAATAAATGAAAATAATCTATATTTTTTTTTGTTGATTTATAATATTGTTAAAATCATGAGAAACGGTATATAGATGTTGATAAATTTAAATAATTTTGAATATTGATCTGCTATAAAAAAAAAATATATATTATATGCTTTTTTAAATAGTTTCAGAATACATTCCCGGCGGTGAGCTGTTGGCTTTAATAGAAAAGTACGGAAAGTTACCAGAGGAGGTCGTTAAGATATTCCTAGCGGAGATCGCTATAGCTTTAGGTAAGTATTTATGTGACTTAACCCTTTGCACTCGAGTCCGTTTCCGCGCATTGATCAACTCGAAACTTTACTGTCGTTAGGATGATTGGAGCTTTCCATATAGGCATGTTTTTGGAACATGATCACAAGCATGTTCACAAATATGATCACTAACATGAACACAAACACGTTCATTTACACACAAACACAATCAGAAACATGATCACAACCATGATCACATACATGATCACAATCATGATCGCAATCATGATCACAAACATGATCACATACATGATCACAAACATGATCACTGAACTGGTGAGCGAGTCGCCTCTCTAGTGCAAAGGGTTAACTATTTTCATCAATTTATTGGGCAAGAATATAAAAATAATAAATGTTGTTTCAGATTTCCTTCACAATGCCGGTATAATATATCGTGATCTCAAACCAGAAAATATACTCTTAGATTCAGATTACCACATACGTCTTGTAGACTTTGGTCTCTCCAAGTGGCTGGCCACAGGATCGCGGACCACCACGCTCTGCGGTACGCTCAAGTACATGGGTGAGTCGACTTTTGTATGGACGGATTTGGGCCACCTGGGCCACCTGGGCCACCTGGGCGCCATTAATCGGTCGTTTTCCATTTCAGTGCGGGACTTGATTAATATATTAATAATGGCACAAATTCGATTCTAATTTAGTGTCCGGAATCGATTATGTCAGTTGCGATAGCGCGCGCGGCGTGACGGTGCCGGCGAGATGAACGCCCGGAGTATAGCGTTCGAAATGTCCATGGAGGGTAGGCAAGTGGACGAGGTCGTGGCCAGCATCTTCCACACGGTGCTGTTCCATCGATCGAGCGGGAAATTCACTTACAACAACGAGGAGAGCTACTCCATACGCACGGTCAGCTACGTGGACGTCGACTGCGACTTCATTGACTTTACGTACGTCTGCTGCGAGTCGGACGCGCTCGGACGGATCGTCAAGCGAGATATATCCGACTTCTCGGAACGTCTCCGCGGCTCGGACGGATCGTCCGGATCCATATCCCTGGAGTTCTTCCAGAAACGTCGAGCGAGATGGCCCTTCCAGCCCGAGTGCGTCCCCTGGGAGGTCTGGACCGTGTGCTGCGAGCTCACCGAGGCCCGTGACGAGCAGGACATGCACACGAAACACGAGGGCGTAGTCGAAATGCTTCAGGATAAGATCGTCTTCATCACGGAGATCATCAATCGACACGAGTACGTCCCGAAGATGCCGAGCAGGTCGGACGCGGATCTGATCTTCGATACGACCTACGCGGATATACAGCCGTATCTGTTCAAGATACACTACAACCTGTCCGGAGCTCAGCCCACGTCCGTCGGTAACACGGTCAGGAAGCTGATACGCGACACTCTATCCTTGTGATGTATATTGTGTTACGGCGCCCTCTATATGAATTGGGGGGGCGCGTTTGGATACTTTTTCGTTTTCGGTTTGCTAGTTTTAAAAATGTGCGATCTAATATGGGAGCTGGTGAGCGATGGAGGCGTTCGGTAAGTTATTTAATGTTGAAGTTCGTTTTTGGATATCTGAAGTGCAATTATTTTTATTGATTGAATGTGAATAATATATTATATTATATTATATGTCTATATATAAATCGAATTAGATATAATATTTCAGCTACGTTATTTTTTTTCGTTTTTGCAATATTGTACTTATATTTTTTTGCACAAAGTGATAATAATTTGATGTTGTTTTGACGTCTGTTTAATATATTTAGTGATGCCTAGTGTTTTGTTTTATTGATTTATATTTTTTTGCACCGGTACTGTAATTTTAGTTTGGTATTATTTATTAGCGCCAGATACAGATTTGATTAGATTAGATTAGATTTTTTTTTTGAACTAATCATTATAGATTACTGGTAAATAAAAATCGAAAAGAGATATTTTGAGCTAACCTAACCCGACGCCGCCTAATCTAACCTAACCTTTTTTTTTTAACGTTGGAAATAGTTGCTCGCTGGCCAAGTATGTGATGACCGGAGAATTATATGGGACTACCCGGCAGTATAAAAAACGCTTCCATTTTCAGAGCTACCCACTAACTAACTAACGATTGCACCTAAAGCCCTGCACCCCCAAATGAGGGAGCGCAGTGCAACTTAAGGCGAAGCCTATAATAGGGATGTCACCTTCCCCTCCCTCCTAGGTACTACAACTGACGAAGGGAGCCGAGGGAATATTCCTCCTTCAGAGATTTTTTTTTTATAACCTAACCTCACCTAACCTAACCAAATCCGTATCTACAGTGGCGCTATACGTAAATACCTTTACCTTGAGCCGGTACTGAAGGCTGGTTGATGTGTCCATTTTGTTTTATAATATTGACCATAATTTATTAGATAAGATGTTCTGTCTAGTTTAAAATAATAACTCGCACTCTAAATTAGACTTAAAGTCATATATGTTAAGGACGAATTTTATATATACGATTCTGTCACTCAAATAAAAAAAGAAATGTCGACACGTAGCCTTTATTATTTTAACGTGTTAGTGACGTACTATAGATATAGATATAGATGATGATATGAACAAAAGCATGCACGTCCCTTGACCGTGGTGTTGTGATACGGACGTATATTTATATGTGTGTAGTTTATATATAACTGTATATAAAAATGTATATAGTAAGGTAGTTGTAAATTTTTTTCTTTCTCATATAATAATTATATTCTTAAAGTGAAGTACGAGAGAGCTTTACACGGATATGCTTAGATTTTAATCTATAAATATATTTATTTGTCAGATTTAATTCTATATTGTAGGGTGGTAATAATGGTGCACGTTTCTGTAAATGATGTGTCCGTTTTGATTGAACTTTTTTCTTGTTTTTTAATTATTAATGTAGCGTTAAAAGTAGCGACTCGAGATGTCTAGCGTTTTAATGTAATAGTTGTAATTATTCATTTGATAACAAAAATATTTGTTTTATATAATCAGTCATACTTAATTACGTACCAGAAGGGTTCGTTCGTAAATTGCGTAAGACTCTGACCTCCCCCCCCTTCCCCCCTCCCCCAATAAGAAACTTGTCTTCACAAAATATTATGTACTAATAAAGTATTGTTACTTTACTATAAATTTTATTAATTTTGCGATAATATTATTTTGTTTTAAAAATTTTCTGTCGTAAGAATCGATAACCCTCCTCCCCCCTTCCCACTTCCCCCTTAAACGTCTCACGTAATTAACGAAGGACCGCAAAGCCTATTTAAAATCTAATTCAATATATCTATTATCTGTCCCTTTCATCCCCAAAATGGATCAGGATTCCATCCAGGATTGAACATTTATTTACTTTCCTACCTCATTACGTGACTAGTTTAAGATTTTTCGTCTCAATCTATATGTATTTGTATATAACTGATATCACCAAAGACCAGGCTGTATGTACGTGGCGATTGAAAAATATATATATATATATTTATATGAGATATCTGTTCGTCGGTACCTCGTAATTCTTCTCATCTGGTGATAAGACAATATGTAATAGTGTATGTGTGTCTGTGTATTAAATAGCGCACTGCTGCACGGCCATATTTGAATGTTTTTTTTTTTTTCGTTGTGATCGGCCGTCACCAGTGATCATAATATTATATGTTGTGATTTATCAGTTCAAAATAATAAGCAGAAATCTTAGTCTTGTGATAATTTATATAAAAATGTGAATAAATGATGAATTATTTATATATTTTTTTTATTTTTTATTTTTTTATAATGTCCTCGCGTACCTCTGTAAGTTTTTGTTTATTTTGTCTATGGTATTAAAATCAATGTTACCAACTTTATAATATGACAAATCTGTTTGTCATAAAAATGTTTATTTTAAATGTTCATAAAAAAATAATTTCATTTTTTTTTAATTACCGATAAAATTATTTGTAAGTAATTTTATCTCCTTTGATCTTAAATCAATGTTACCAACATTACAATTTTTTATAAAATAGTTTACATGCTAAATATAAATTTCCATATAAGTATTAAAGTATATATTTATAAAGCGCGACTTACTCTTTGGAGTAATAATTTACTCTAGAGTAAATATCTTCATAAGTGTACTTCGTGTGCTGCACGGCATCGAGATTCCTTCCATCAAGTAAATATCATTTTAATATATTAATTATTTAGTGTGTGAATGGGGGAACGAGTGAGGCGTAGAGCACAAGAAGTGAGTGCTGATTATATATTTAGTATTAATTAATGTTATTTTGATTGTATCGAATTGTTTCTCGTCCCAGCTCCCGAGGTGCTGTTGCAGCCGTACTCCCACGCTGTGGACTGGTGGTCTCTTGGTGTAGTAGCGTGTAGGATGATCACTGGGGAGGTATGTATATATATTATATATGTATGTATATGGTACTAGAGTACCTGAGTTATACATGTGTTCTGATTAGATTGAAGTTAGAAAGGAAACAACTGAACTAATACTAACTGAATTTTTATTTGAAAGTATTTTTTTGAGTACTTTCCATAAATGCAAAAATAATGTTTCTCTGCTAGTACTGATGATAAATACTCTCTTCCTCTTCGTGTAAAATTGATAATAAAAAAAAATTGGCAAATTTCAAACTTGAAGAAGATATATATACATATATTTTTTATTCTTAACGCCAAACACTACTCTGTGGGTGGTATATCATAAAATCCTTTTTAGTAAAGTCTAAAAGATTCTGACCACGTTTTATATTTATAAGGGCTATAATGTGAAAATGTGTTTTTCTCTACTAACTCCTCCGCAACTCTATATGAGTTACATTTTGTGAAATTGTGTAAAGTAGAAATCGTCTACTTTACACAATTACGTCTTTGATTTACGTATACTAAACTTTTTTAAGAATATAAATATTTGGTTATATTAGATATTTATTGAGCTGAGCGTAAGCGAAGCTCTTAGCCGTTTGGGAATCAATTTTATGTCGCCACATCACATAAAAACTACTCAGTCGATCTTCATCAAAATTAGCATAGCTCTTGTTGACGGGCTTCTACAGAAAAAAACTGATTAATAAAATCTTGATTTGATCAAAAGTTATGGTCAAAAAACTGAATCCCCATATACGTAAGCTTAATTGTTTTCGCGCGCGCTTGCCGATCGTCTTCCTCAAAATGAGCTGAATCGCATCATCACATCAAAACTACTGGAGCGATTTTAGTCAAATTTGGCACGAATGTAGAACTAATAAATAAGCATCTACAGAATAAAACAAAATGAAAATAGCTTGATTAAATCAACCACCAAGCAAGAGACTCGTGATTGTGTCGTTCGTAGTGTAACTTTCATGGCGACAAACCTTTTCAATTAATTGTTTATTATTGTTATTAAATATTTATTTCCTTTTATTCTTTTCTAATGGATTTTCCTGCGCTCAGCTCAATTCCCGTTACGCACGACGGGCGGATCCTGGTTTTATTTTATTTGGGAAACAAATAGTACAACATAATACAAAAATAATTGAATACACAAAGGTGTCACATAAACCTGTCACGTTTCCACTTACACATAATACAGACAGGAAGCAGGAAGCAAATAATTAGATATTAGATACTACACATAGATTTAAAAGAATTAAGTGTAAGATCAAAGTAATTAAAATGATGTAGTACAAAATTAACAATAAATAACAGCTGGGCAATGTTTACATTAAACAAATTTAATTTAGATTCAATAATTGCTCATGTTACTCTTATAATTAAAAAATGTGCATATGCATGCATAGAAATTATATAACAGAGACATCCGTTAACTACCGAGGTAGTTTTATATAATTCATTATAAGTAGTAACTAATCTATGAGTTAAAGATCCTAATTGAGGTGAGCGTAAGCGAAGCTCTTAACCGTTTGGGAGACCTTTTTTTGTGTTTAGTTGTCTCCAGAATGCGCTGAGATAATTAGCTAAAAATTTTCTCCTGTATGTTTGAGCCGAACGCTGATGTTATAGCGAAAACAGATCGAAAAAATATTTAGCCATTAAAAAGTTATCAAGAAAAGAAGAAAAGAGAGGGGTTCAGCTCCCGCTGCCCGATGCGCACGGTTGGCGGCTCCTAGTATATGTTAGATTAGTAGATAAGATTCAGGATTTTACAAATGACCAATCCAAAAATTTACCAAACTACTTGATATTACCTAAGCTTATGCTACTGATAGTGATCACTGGCCCATGACATAACCATCTGCTAATGTAGACATATCCAGATGGCGTTTACACTTCCGGTAGTGGAAGAATGAAAGACAAGTATTGAGATTCAGATTCTCTTATAACAATAGTAAATAAATTATATAAAGTATTAAATACTGAAATATTTTATGTATCTGAATCTAAATATAAATGTGTATTATATTATTGTTAAATAATTTGTTTTAACTAATTGATTACTGGTGGAGAATTATAATTATTAACTTAATAAACACGTGTTTTGTATCGAGACGTGATCGTTTAACTTGTAAAAATATATTAAAATTTTTATTTATTTGAATATCAGTGATGTTAACTGATTTTGTTATTTTATTTAATTTTTATCACATTTGTATATTTTTGAAATAAAAAATTATTAAAATCTAGTCAGTACAAAAGAATGTCCGAAGTAAATTTTATTTGAAATATTCTTAACAATTCAAACTATTGCGATGATAAGAAATAAATAATTTCATAAATATGACGTCAATGAAATTATAAAATTTAGGTCACTTGTTGGTTGGTGCTGGATATCTTGGAAAGTTGGATTTTGTTCTCGACGAAACTAAACAATACATATACAATTCCTCTTTGTGATATTTAATGGTTTATTTGAAGCCCTTCCTTTTGGAGTACACTTATTAAAGACAGCTCTCACAGCTAATGTACATCCCATACTAAAATAGACAGCAAAGTTATTCTTATATTATATATTTTTTTTTTTAAATAATACATTTATATACTATAAATTATAATTTATATACTATAAATTATAATTTATATACTATAAATTATATTTGTGTTATACAATTTTCAGGTCAAAGTTATGTCTAAAATAATTACTTTTAATTTAGTTATATCAAAGTATACTTATTTGTATGTGAATGACTGACTATGTTGTTGTTGTTGATAAATGTTATGACCGTGTCCCCATTAAAGGTTGTTGCTAATGATGTAGTTTATTCCGCCACCTTTTATTCAATTTGAATATAATAATACACAATTATATTATTTCATAACTATATATATATATATATACACATATATATATATATCATCATCAATATGTTCGTTTGCGCTAATCTTTGCAACTTCTGATGTAAATTTTTTGTAGCGTTAATAACAAAATTTTAATTGATGTAAAATAGATTAACAAGCAGCAGACGAAGCCCCTGGAAGTAGTTAGTTTTTATATAAATATTGACTTGTTTTATTGTTGTAATGAAATTTGCAACCAAGATAGATAGGGTCTATAAAGTACTTATAATATTGTTTATATTAAAAAACGTATTATTATAAAAAAGTATTTATTATTACTTATAGTACCTTGAATTCGATAATTTACTTTGAAAATAATTACAACGCAGGTAATTTTTCGGTTCTACTATTTAAATAAGTCTCTAGATCTAGTGGATAGTCGGATGTTCCCCGGCTGAGGGAATCACAAACTTAGTACCGCGGGCGGGGGGCGCGTGTCGAGTGCGTAGTCGACACACGCCTACCGCCTAACTATCTACTATTAGTTATCTAAGATTTTGTTGGCTTCTCTTCGCTCTCTTCTGAGGATTCTCCGCTAGCGTTCTTCTCTGAGCTCTCGTTGCTTTCATCTGAATTCTTTGTAGCTGGAGCGTCGCCAAGAGCCTGTTCGGCAGATTTAGCTTCTGGTGTCTCCTTTACTGGTTCGGCTGGTACTTCTGGGACTGGTTCGGCAACTTTTGCCACTTCAACTGATTTGCCCTCTTTGCTCTCTTCAGTTTTTTCAATCACTTGGACTGATTTTTGTTCCTTTTCTACCGCGGGTTGTACATCTTCAGATTTTACAGCTTCAATAGGCTTAACCTCATCCTTGGCAACCTCTGCAACTTCTGCTACTGCTTTAGTTTCAACTTTGGGTGCTTCTTCAGCTGGTTTTTCGTCTGCTGCGTCACGCACTGTACGAGTCGTATCGTCAGAAACAGCCGCCGCCACATCAGCTGCTTTTGCTGCAGGAGCAACATCAACAGCAGCAGGAACGACAACTACTTTGTCTTCAGGTGTTGATTCTACTTTCTTAATGTCTTCAGGCAAGCTGCTCTTAGCCACATCGGATTCAGGGACAGACGGTTTGTTGTCTTCAGGAATGGCGCTCTTACTAGAAACAACGGCCTGAGATTCAGAACTAGGATTAATTGCGGCAGGGTCAATAACATCATCAGCCACGGCAGCATCATTTTTAACGGCTCTTACAACATCAATATTAGCGTCTGGAATGTCAGATTTTGGGGCTGGTTCAGCGGCGACCTCTTCTACCTTTGCCTGCGTAACTTCTGATTTAGTGTCTTCTACAGGTGCTGCTTTAACTTCAGGTTTTTCTTCCGGTTTCACTTCTTCTACTGGTTTCTCTTCTGGTTTTGACTCTGAAACTTCGCTGACAGGTGCTGCTTTAGCTTCTGGAGCTTCTGGTTTTTTGTCCTCCACGGGAACTTCAGCCACAGCCTCAGGAATTACCTGTGGCACGACTTCAGCTGGTGCAGCATTTTTGGCTTCTGGTTCTACAGGCTTTTCAGCTGCCTTGACTTCTGGGGCTTGCTCGGCCTTTTCTACAATAGGGGCAGGTTGTAATTCAACTTGAGGCTTAACTTCTTCCGACTTAACCTCAGCCACCGCTGGAGATGCAACAGGTGCGTCTTGCTCGGCAACCGGCATAGCCAAGCTCACAGCCGCAAAGGCCATGCAAAGTAGTAAGACCTTCATCCTGAAAAGAGAAGAGGTATTATGTAATTAGCGGTTTGATAATAATAATCATAAGATCTAAAGATTGTTTGAGTTTAAAATGCACGTCTGGCAGTCGTGAGTGCGGTAAGGCCAATGTTACGCCGCCCGCTTCAACATTCACAGCAATTTTCCTATTAAGGTTGAATCATCTAAGGGCCCGTTACGCTGGGGACGGCTGGCTATCTTCTAGTTATATTGAATTAAAGTTGACATGTATAAGTAGGATGTAAACTATTTGTGAAAGTGGGCTATGGAATATTTTTGAAATTTTACATTAATTCTAAATGTATAATAATAAAATAATCGAACGAAAATGAAAGACGAACCTATAATTTATAACATATTAAAAGCCGTGTTATAACATGACTACAGTTACATAAATAGGTGACTATTAATAAACTCAAGCTGGAGGAAAGTTATTAAGTCCAGGTCCTGTTGGAATGCGGTCTGGCGCCAGTCTACAAATAGATACGAACAGGTACTTATTTTAAAAATAATCATGCCCTACGATCGAGGTACTATAAATTATACTGCTATATAATAATAGCGATAGTGCAAAATTACGTGATGCTGAAAATAAACCGCCACTTTTAATTCTGTCAAATTATATGTGATGTTAAATACAAACCGCCATTTTGAATTTTGTTTTATAAATTAAATTGATTTTTCTGCGAAATAAATGAGAAATTGTCATGATGGAGACTTCCTAGTGCGTGCGTCGGGCAGGATGTTAAATGCGCGCCAGTAATATGGATGATCCGGCGAGACGATCACGCGTCATCAGAATTTTAATGGTCTCATTGAATAGAATCGCCAACTAGAATGCAGAGATGCTATCGCGTCAATGATTTACAATATACACCCATCGCTTAATAAGTTTGAGTATAAGATTATATTTTTCGTCATAAAACAAGGAATTCGCTTTAAAAAATTCGTTTAAAAATCTTCAGTCAAACAAAAGAAAAATGTTATAATTTTTTACGTAAATTCAAATGTCATCTATATTTTTACAACGCGAGTTATTGTGAGTTATTTGGGATGAACTTTAAGCCGTTAAGTAATATAATATTACAAACATTTTTGAATATTATATAACATAAGATAGTCTTGCAGTTAAATTATATGAGACAAGAACCGGTCGAGTCGGTGAGATTGCAGTCAATGTCCGCCTCGGACGGCCTTTGATTACTTTTTTTTTTATTATTCAATACTTTTATAAAGGATTGCGTTATTTTTAAACGTAATACATCATTTGAATTAATGCGGTATACGTTTTAGTTTATAAAATGAGTTTTTATTCTCGGGTAACATTTCGTTGTCAAGTTATTGAACTGTCAAAATGTCAGAATGCAAAATGTATTGGAAATTCGCTCATGATTTAATGTATGAAGATGATTTATGTTCCTTGGTTATTTTCTGGAAGGATATCCTCGGAGAGCGTCGTCGTCTTCCCACACGTATTCGCAATCTTCCAATTGAATCTCGAGCGCATGCCGGCTATTGTGCCAATCAAAAAATATACTGGTACTTATCTTGACCGTTATTATATGTATACAGTTTATTTTTTTTTGCATCTATGCTTTGACAGTTCATCCGGCGGGAATTACATTTTTTGTTTTTTTTTTTAATTTATTTATGCTTTGACAGTTCATCCGGCGGGAATTACGTTTTTTTTTATTATTTATGCTCTGCCAGTTTGTGCGGATGGAATTATATATTTTTGTAGGTCTACGTTTTGACAGCGTCATCATTCGACAGATGACATTATTGAAGTTACTCAATTTATAGACAATATATTATTTAAGTAGGTTTTATATATTTTATAATTATTTATTGGCAATCTATCTACGTGTTGGTCCATTTTCGTAATGTATTGCCTCTGAGCGCGTTACAATTCAAATTAGACACTTTCAACGGCCGGGTGCAACCTGATTTGGAGGCCTTGTAAAATTTCGTCTCAAATAATTGTTACGACATTTATAATAATATAAAATCGATTCGATAAACTAATCTTTATTTTGAAGTATCTTGTTACAATACAAAGAATCGAATTGTACAGAATTATTATCGCAAAGTTTCAAAACGAATGTTTCACAAAAAAAAAACCAACATATTTTTGTATAATATGTCTAAATGTCAAATTATGATGGTATTTTGCGTAATGACTACAATTATCTTATTATACAACTTGTTTCGTTCTTGTGATGGCTTGGAGATCCAATTATGTGCTTACTGCGATGTGAACAGATTGCAATGGCCGTGTTGGTTATAAGCACTGGTATTGTGAAGATAAATTTGTCATTATAATATAATACGTCAAAGACCACTTTAGTCGTCAAAACTTTATGGTTCATGGATCATTTATTCTTGGGTCTATTTTCCTATTAAATTTTACCAGTTCCGATCTTATTGTAATGTGGAAAAAAAAATATCTTATTCCTCGCTAAAAATTTAAATTTTAACAGTTTAAAGAAGTATTTCTCTTTATAATATTATTATACTAAAACATTATTAATCAATATTTATCATATCAATATCGTATTAAATTTCGTTGTATTCGATCCCGTGGTTCTGTGTGTTTGTATATACAGAACAGGTTTTAGTTGAGATTACGGCATTCTTTGGTAACACCATTTCCATAATGCATCCCGATATGTACTTTATGGATATACAATACTAGCTTTTGATAGCGTCTCCGCTCGTCCTAAATTTTATATACATACAATTGTATATATCATTCTAATAAGGTATATTATTGTAGTTGTTTTTGGATGAGAGTATGTATGTTAATCACAAAATGTATATATGTATTAAACTGTCAACTGTATCTGTCTGACCCAGACATTATTTTTTCGTTTACAAAACGTAACTTGCCGGTCCATTTCGTCCTTTGTTGTATGAACTACTTTCTATTGAAATCTCAATAGATATTTAATAGTTAGTACATTCAAAATGGCGGTTGATTGTGCTTGATATTGCAAAATTATCGTCAAATAATAATGGAATACTCTTTTTTAATTCTAGCAAAAACTAAACTAAAGTCCCAAAAAAATATTTCTATCAAATTACCGTATTATTTAAATATTGTCTTACCTTATCTTATCTTTATATATATCTTTTAATAAACAAATTATCTATAAAGGTAGGGTTATGTGAGGTCCGACACAAAACCCGTTATTGTGAAACTTTATACAGTTCATTGTCGATGTATTGAGTCTATTATCGAAGCTTTGATAGCTTTGTATTGTGTGTGATAGATTGGATTGGATTGGATTGGAAGACATGTTGGATTTTATGGTCTTATATTTCATTTGTGAAATGTTTGTTAAAATATTGTATGAAAAGTTAACTGTTAAAAGTTACTTATGAATCTAGTATGTAGTCAGTTCATTATTCAATTTACAGCGCGCTAAGTCAACTAGCACGCTAATTGTATAGTGAAGACGCTGTTAGTTTGTGATTGACCTTTAGTTCTTTTAGGGTCAAATAGCTCGCTAAATTTGTATAAAGAAATGGGAACACTATTTATTGCGTAGATTCTAGAAAAAATATTATAACGTTGTTAAAATTGAGTTTTAGTAATAATGGGTAATACCGGGTGTGGTAGTAGTATGTCCAGAAGCTATTCACTATGAATTATCTGAAGGGTGCGGTCTCTACCTAAAATACTGTGGGTTTAGCAATTCATTGTGTTTGTTCATTACGAATTATGTACGGTTATTATGTCATTGTTTTGATGGAGTTTGATTAACAAAAAATATTCATACATCTCATACATCTTAAAATCAAGGCTCTTAAATATTCTCGGTGTCGTTTGAAATTATTTCTCAAAAATTATAAATTTAAATTAATTTGTTTGTGTAACAATTTTATTGGTGCGATAAGGCCTTGTGTGGTAAATCCATACATTTTTCCTAATCCATACATACATACATACATGCATATAGTATGTTTTAGTTTGTCCGAACGTTCATGAACCGTGAAATCGTCATTATGTTTGATAATTGATGCGTAAAAATTCCTTGAATCTGTTCTTTTGGTGTCCGTTTATTTTCAGGGCCACCTTTTGTATAATATATATTTTAAGATTTATTTTCTATTTTAAAATTATTATTAATTTGATAATTTAATTATATTGAATTACGTAACTTCCTCAAGGTTCCAATTCTATTTATGTTAATGGACATTGCGATTGTATTATTTACGAGTTTCCATACAAATGTTGTTTTCAATAATAAATCGCAATACACTCAATTGCTATTGACTTATTCTTGTTCAAGAGGGAAAACCGCGCTAAATCATATGTATGTTTATATTCAAATCTATATTTAATAATATAATAATATTTAAACTAAAACTAAACTATAATATATAATTATGAAATAAAAAGAATGTCGTAAAAAGTATTACATTAAAAATTTTCGATTTTTTTTTGAATTTTTTTTTTTTTTTTTAAATAAAGTTATAGTTTTTTATTATTTTTTATTATAATACAACCAGCCAATATCTTTGTGTCATTCAATAAGTTATTACAGTTTTATCGTTATTTAGTAACGCTTCACTCTAACTGATTTCAGCTACCTACTTGTAACAGCGTGACGAATCTGACACTTCATAACTTTTTAAATAATATATTAATAATAAAAAAACACGACTAAGACTTATTATTCGACTATTCAGTTTATTTTATTTTTGAATCATTTAAATAAATATATCCTACGATTAACCCCAAATTTACTTAATGTTAATTAATATATTTGTATTGTTTTCATTTAAAAGTTTTCTATACAAACTAAAACTATTTCCGTACGAACTATTTTAAAAATTTTAAAAATTTGACACTTTTTTTGACATGTGTCATTAATCATAAATAATTGTTTATACGAGGGTTAAGGTTCAAATGGTATTTAAAATTTGAAGATACCATCAATTCGTGGATCGTGAACGACCCTGGCTATAATAAAATTTGAGATATTCATCTTAGCGTCTATCCGTATCTAAGTAAAAACTTAATAACTTTATATTCTGCCATGGTTTAAAAAATTACAGCCAGTGAAAAAAAAATTATTAAAAAAAAAAATTGAAATTTTATTTTTACTCTGCCATTGTTTTAAAAATACAGCCAGCTAAAATAAATTATTTTTAAACTATTTAAATTAAAATAATATATTTAATTCATCTATTCTCTATAATTAATCTGTGTATGTTGGTTATAACAGCCTTGATAGGGAAGACGTAGTACTGAATTGTGAGTCTTCTTTGCGGAGGCGTTGTCATGTCCTCTACCCGTGTATAGTACTTGAATTAGTTTTGATTTCAAGGTTTGTTAGATAATTTATATTTATATAATTATATTACAAATTTAAAGAAATAAATCTATGAATTTAATATAACGGTTTAGACGATACTATTTAATTATTGTTTAAATATATTTAAATGTAAAGAGGTCTGATATTCAATCAGAAAGATTTGATCTGTTACCAACATACCGTTACGATTTTGACGTTTTGACAATTAAAAATATAAATACTTCATGGTGGATTTAACAATTTAAAAATCGAATTTAACTAAATTATAATATTTTATATATGTATATTGTTGAGGTCTTATTAAAATAACTCACCTGTTTTTTTATGGATTCCGTAACAAAAGATGAGGTGGTAGGTAACACTGACACTATATGTTATGTTAGTTGGTCTGTACGTGCGTGCGCCGGGACGGTCAGCAATGTATTGGAGCTGTGGGACGGTCCCCTACTTTATATACAGGTCGGAGCTTCAGCGCATCTTGTATGTATGTATGTATGTATGTACGTTATAAACTTTCCGAACTTATAATGTATCTTTATTGGATGATTGTTTCTATATATCGTTTTATTTATTGTGTTTATGATTAATCTTGATACTGGTGGAGTTACGGGTCTTAAGATTTTTTTTTATGATTTTATAAAAAAGTACTTTGTTTTAAGGGTTAATCTATATTTTATTGTAATTATTTTGTTTGTAAATGTTTTTTTGTTCTTTTATATGATTTTATATCTGTATCTGTTACAATTTTTTTTAAGTGTTGTTATTTGAGATTCTTTTAAACTTTATGATAAAATCTTAATTATTTTGATTAAACCTCTCTAACTAAGAAAATACATATAATCGATTGTCTTATATAAATAATTATTTGAGCTATTAGCATTTTTACCTATTTTAAATACACCTAAACAAAAAAAACATCGATGATCAGAGGCTCCATCTTAAGTTATTTGGTGTTATCAATTTTTAGTAGCTATTCTCTTATCCTATCCATTACGGGTCGCTAATCAAAGTACATTCTGTAGATAAGTGTAATGTGAAAGTTAGTTAAAATATTCAAAAATATTTATCATCCAAAAAGATCTCATTGTGAATGTATAAACCTTTTGTTTTTAAAAAAAGACGATAAGGTTAAGGTTTTAGTTTTTTTTTGTGAAATTTCTTTTTTTTAATTGTTTCAAAGCAAAGGTAATTGTTTATTCTGCTTTGATGACATAACTTTAAAGTGCATTTATGATTTATTTTTATTTTTTTTATATTTGTTTTTAAGGCAAAGATAATTTATTTCTAAGCTTGCTATTTTCATCTATTTTTTTAATTTGTAATAAGGAGGTTGATTGCATATAAAATTGAAATGATCAAATATTCAATATATTCTGACAAACTTGAATTAAAAAAAAATATTACATGAATATATCTTCTCATTTTCATCAGTGTTTTTATCTATTGGTGTTAACAAGGAGGTTCTTTGAATATTCTATTTTCACACATATATATATTATTTAACCTAATATTTAAGGTAAGAGAGAACGAAAATAATCTCTTAAAAAAAAGGAAAACAATGAATCGATTTGATATCGGATATAAGGAACCAATGCGGGTCGATAAACTCTAACTTAACTAAAGGTTTTGTTTTTGGCAACTGACCTTGACTGCACAGAGGTCAGGTGACAATAATAGATGTTACTAGAATTCTTCATATTTAATTTAACCTAAAATGTGTGCATTGATAAGTCGATTTATTATATATGTGTGTGTGCGTGTGTGTGTGTATATTAGTCATTTATTCCTATAAATTATGTAAACTAAATGCAAGTAATTATAAAGTATCTATGTTTTTGCAAATCACTTTATTTACTGGAGTCAAGCACGGGGTTGTACAGAATATTATATATGTATAAATTATGTAGACGTACAGACCATATATATATATATATATATATATATATATATATATATATATATATAATCTCATATTTGTAGGTATGTTTTTATAAAATTCGCGATATATTATTCTAAACATTTGTCAAAACTATTTATTTTTTTAAAACTATTTATTAAAAAATGTTATACAATATTTCTTTTAATCATTTTCGTAATACATATTGATACAGAAGTACTTGTAATTGTTATTATTATTTTTAATTATTTTAATAAACAATAGGTAATGGAATGTCGGTAACTTAATCACAAAATGGCGGTCGATCTGTCAACATTGGAGCGTAAAAACTTATGTTTAATTAACGTGACACATTTGTATTATTACTTATATATTATATATTATCAGTTATATTTCGTTGATTAGTCACAACAATTAATATATGAATAAGTGCACTACATACACACACACGCACACACAAACGCATATATGTACAAAAAGTCGAAAATATTCAGGATATTTAAATGCAATATTAAATTCCGCTAAAGTATTTATTTTTGTGTTTAATTATAATTATAAAATATATATGTTTTTTTATCGATATATCTCTGGAGTTTGATTAGTAAACACATTTTAAACTAATTAAAATCCAAATGTTATTATGTTCAATTAATGAATAGGAAACTTTGTATTATTATTAAAATGTTTATATCTTAAAACAAGAAGGTACTACGGTTATAAGGAAAACTATACTTCAATCAGATTAAAATAATGTTTTTAACTTAATGTCATATCTTAATATATCTATTGTCAAGGATTTAAAGATTATCTATGTTTAAGTTCATAATATAAATAGGAAGAACACATATTTTAGTTTATTATTTAGAGGACTTAAATGCATTTTTTTGATAATATATTTTAAGCTTTGATTGTATTTAGTAAATACTCTTTTGTAGTTAGATTTCAGTTTAAATAGTTTTTTTTTATCATTTATTTCAATAATAGACCAATATTATTATACATGCAATAATAGACCATTATTACTAAATATTAACAGAAATATGGAAAAATACTTATTGTTTTTATTTTAAGTCAGCAAAAAGTTTATATATTACTATATATTATTAATAAAACAAAGCGTCAGAGAACAACCGGTTGTTTATGGTACCGTGTATGGTCTATGGCTGTCTTGCTAATTGCAGATGGACATGTGTATTATTGAAATGTTTGCAGCCATTACACTAATCAATTTGCTACGTTCATCAAATAATAACACTAAAATGTCAGCGTGTATTCTGTTAAATATCATACATACGATATTTGTCGATTATATTTTTTGGGAAAATACGTTCTGTCAAAATAAATAAATCTCAACGACTATGGCATTGTTTTTTTTTTTTTAAACTTCAAAGCAATTGTTTTACGTTTAAATCCAAAACGTGGTTTAAAACGTGATCATTCATCCGAATATATTTATCTGTTAGAAAAAATAATTTCAAGAAAACAGGCTGTTAATTTATGTATATAGGTTAGGTATGTAATTGTATATTTTTTCAATAGATATGTTATACAAATTACATGTCTGTTATACAATGGCTAACAAAAACTTCCCGCCATTTGACAAACTGTCAAAGTGTAAATAAATATATTAAAGTTAAAATACTTTATACGACCGTTGCGTAAAGTTGCATTGATTTTATGTTAATAAATGATTATATTAGTTTATAATTTTATTAATTTTATGCTCGTCTTCATCTTCAATTATGTTGTAAACAAGTCGGAGCAAATATATTGCAGTGATCAGTACCGGCCATATTGACACATTTATGCATCTTAGGTAATGTACTTTTAATAATTTTACAAATAGTTTTATTTGGCAATGGCCTAATAGTAATAATAATATAAATAGTAATCTGTAATACCAGAAAATCATTTGTAAGTTAAATTCTTTAATACCTAAGATTCCTTTTTTAATTCTTTTATAACCTGTGAAAAAAATCTTATTATGTCTATTTATGGAGGAACGACCTTGAAGATATAAAAAGAGACGGTAGTTTAAAAAGTGACAATATCTTAATATTTTTTCTTATTTATTTATTCATAAATTAACAGTATGTGTGAGAATATTATATTTTTAAAATGTAAATTAATATCATAAACAGTTTTATTATTTAATATTTAGGTAAATGGGACATGGAAACGGAAATGTACGGATCTCGTACCAAAATATTCTCAGGACAATTTTTGCTTTAGAAACTAAAACGTATTCTTCAAATAGGCTTTAAAATATAATCTAATATAATTTATGGAATTAATTATATTATTTTCTTAATTAATCGATACATACATACATACATACGTATCATGAATCAATTATGTGTGTACGTTTTTTAATTTATTTTTTTATATAGAAGTTCTAATAATACGAATTGTTCATAGTAATTCGAATTCTACATTAATAATTCATAAATAATTAATTGAAAATCATATTATGAGGTTGGGATATCAAACTAAAATGATGTTATAGTATTAAGATACTAATAGTCAAAATAATATTCCCAGCAGGAACGATTATTATGAAAGAAATACCGAATGAGTTTGTTGTGTGGTTCCTCTCAGAGCAGAGCGCACTCGTAGACTTATTTTAAGTTGGATTCTCTTTACAGACGGACTTATTTCTGTAAGTATGGTATGATAGTCCTGACACTCCCATTTGATACACAAGTGATCACTGGAAAAGATGTGAATAAATAAAAGAAATTGGTATATTATTTATTCTATATTGCATTTTTAATATTACTTCCAAAAGGTTAGAAAGAACCTTATCTGCGTATACCGTATGCGCTTGTAAACTTATATCTTAAAGGATATAATAAAAGATAAATATCCAAGAACATGCCGGTTTTGCAAATATAAAGTAAGAATTAAAAGATATATCAAACGCTGTTGAGTAATTAATTATCTTCCAAGAAGGTCAGGAAGAGTTCTCTGTAGGACCTCCTTGTGGTCTCCGCTTTGACCTTTTGCGTGAGATGTTAAGGACATTTGCTGCGTCTTGAAGGAGTTTGTCGTAGTAGTATTGCTCTAGTCCTAATACTTATATAGTCAATACTATAAAATTGTAAGTAAAAGATATAGAACCCAACTAGAGCCTTGAGAGAAAGAGAAAGAGAATCAAGAGTGACAGAGAGAGTGTCTAGAATCTAGAAATGTTTCAAGTTTAATGTATGCGTAATGATTTGTCGTCTGTTACGAAGTGTCCGTCTGTCTGTCTACAATGAATAGGAATGTAATATTAACACATTCGAGTCCGTCTAATTTTATACCTTACTAATTCTCTGTACCGGCTAATGTAATGAAATTTTGAAGCTGGTCGCCGCAAACTTGTATCGTCAAGGGGAGGATAAAAAATTATAAAATTTGTTTGCGGCAACCAGGTATAGAATTTGAAATTACGTGAATTCACGTCAGCGGCAACCAGGAATATAATTTAAAATGACGTGAATTCACGTCAATGGTCGCGGATGTGTTAATAATTTCATTACAACGATTAATGCAAAGAGCTCAGAGATACCAACATAAGAATAAAATACAAATCAAATCTTAAGGTATAAATAGTTTTACATATTGTATGTTACATTGTTAGAATCTTATTCCAGTTAATCCGTAATGATAATTGGATTCCTGTCTGTCTGTACTCGTGTAGCGTCTTAATGTTTTCCGTTATTATTTATTATTAACGTCCTATTAGTTAACGGAATATGTCCGTCGATTTACTGTTTGTGCATCTCTTATGTGTTTTATGTTTCAATACATTTTGTAGCTAAGACGCACATATGGAAGTTAAGTTTCTTATATGTAAAATCCCGTCTCGATGTCCGTTTGCGCTAATCTCTGATACTTAACCGATTTTAATTATATTTGAAGATATCAATAGTTTGTTCCAACATGACATATAGGATAGCTTTTATCTCGTTTCTTTTTTTTTATAGTTAATTTCAGGGATTTATTCACAAATTATTTAATTCTATAAGGTTCTATAAGTTACCAATGGATGGAGGTGTTAATAGTATTTTTTATTGAGGTAAAATAGTATATATAGCAGACGCAGTCACTGGCAACAGCTAGTAAGCTAGTCGATTTTAATATTTAAGGAACCATTCATAAAATATGTATTATATATTGAAAGTGGAAATATTGAACTAGCTCTGCCCATGACTAGGTCCGCGCGGAAAATATTTTTAAAATAAAAGTAGCTGAACTTCTTATAACATCAGAATTATCCAATGAAAGTAAAAGAAAGAAGAAAGAAATTTCTATGTAAGTAACGTATACACTTTCATATGCATTTAGTGAAAAGTTTTTAATTTGGATACAAACAGACACTTAATTTATATATATATATATATATATATATATATATTACACTAATTATTAACGACCATATTGTTATTTTTTATTTGTCGTCAAACTTGTATCACGTAGCAGTAAAATTAAAACGACATATTTAAACACACCGGTTTACCCGTTAATATATACCGTTAATGTATGTATGTATGTATTAATATTAATAGCTCCTGAAATACGCTAATAGAAACTAGGTTATTTTATTTTAAATAAATAAATTATTTTTTAAATAAATAATTTCACTATTTTTTTTTTATAAAATGCTGGGTCTTGGTAATAGTTATTTCTTGAAATTTATGTGCATGAGTGTCAAGACTAACACATTAGACACACGCACACGATACACACGCACACACACACACACATACAGGAATACTGAAAGAAAATAAGGAATAAAATACTCTAAAATCTGAAATATATTCCCTTTAGTAATATCGCTGCTGCAGTAATACGCCTTTTATTAGTATCGCTGCTGCAGTAATACTCAGTTTAGTAGTATTGCTGCTGTAGTAATACTGTATTCAGTGGTATTGCTGCTGCAGTAATACTCCTGCCATAAATTAGTATCACCCCTGTAGGATGTTGTGGGTAATCTAATGATTACCAGAAACCAATAAAAAATATCATATAAATAATTATAATTGTTAATTTTATTGCCATAATATTAATATAAAATTATATTAAATTATTTCAAAATACTAAATTTATTATCTGAACTGAACTTTATTATATATAAAATAAATAAAGGAAACTTTAAAAAATAATACGTATTACCGTGACTCGGTTGTAATGAATGGTATTTGATTAAATTACTAGGAAATGTGAATCTCGTAAAACCGCAAAATAAATATAACCTCACTTACGTCTTCACGGCCTTTATTTAATATGTCTTTGTGTATAAAAATCATTGTATCACATAAATGCAATTCACTTTTACTTTTATATAAATACAATAATATATCAATAATTGTACGTAATAAAATTAAACATTTATTCCGTTAGTATTCATTTAATATGGGAATATAAAAATAAATTAATTTCATTGTCATATAATAATAATTTATTGTATACCTTACATATGTCATATTTAAGTATTCTTCAAATGTAAATGAATACATTGGAAGAATACGCGCGTGTTAACTGTCAATTTGACATGTACGTATTCTGACAGTTCTAATTCATAGCAAGGTTAAAAATTATAACGTATTCCCTTATATATATGTGTGTACTAGAATAACGAAAGTGTCATTGAAAAATCATTTTAGTAATAATATTAATTTATTGTTTTACTTGATGTATTTCCGTGTTAAAGTCGCTATAAAACCTGTGTTACATGAACGAGATAAGTGTGTATGTGTGTATGTATGTGTGTATATATGTAAGTATATATGTATGCATGTATGTATGTATGTATGTATGTATGTATGTATGTATGTATGTATGTATGTATGGGTGTATGAATACAGGAATGAAAGACTCAATTTGATTTTAAATTATTATTATGAAGCTATAGTTGTCCATTTTCTGTCTTGATGAGTTTCAGTAATTTAGTTAGTTTATTTATGCGTTTATTGTAATCTTTACATATATTAAATTAGTAGAGGAAAATCGGTACTACGAGTACTAAACTACCTACTAATCTCTATATACTCAAGATAATTGTACTTAAAATGTCTTTTTGTTTGTTTATCATCACGATTAAACTATTATATGGAATTTCATGATTTTTTGGTATAGTTTTCCCCATGTATTTTACTTAGCTCCGTCGATGCTTGAACAAGAAACTCAAATAAATACTTTGTCATTTCATATAATATTTAGTATTTTAAAATGACAACTTTAAACATTTTTTTATTATTTCTTTATTGATTATTTCTTTCTGATTAAACATTCAACACCGTCAGTGAAATCAATGTTTCAAAGATGAAATAGAATATCTATAACAATACATTATAATAAATATAATACGAATTAGTCTTTCAAAAATTTAAATATAACATTGAAAATTGGATACGAGTAACTTGGTGGCAGCCATCTCTCAAATCAACCTCATGCTTAGACGCTTATTTCTTAAGCTTAGGAAATTAATAGATATATAAATTATTAGCGTATTACAGACGGACAAACAATAATTAATATTATTTAGTATACAATAAAAGATACAAGTAAATATCTTATAGTAAAAAATAAATAATTTCTTTCTGTATGTATTTCGTAATTCAATATATTACATAAAGCCTCTCTTTAAGTATTATAATTGATATGTAAACAGAAACTGGTACAATGTCAAGGTCAGTGACCGCCGGCTGGAGCGCGCCTGGATCTTGTTTCTGAACGTTCAGATTTAAAAGATAAAATGTACAATGCACATGTTATATTGTACTGCAGGATATTAAATCAAATAATCAAGTGACCAATTAAAATTAAGTAATTCATATGAACCTATTTTTAAGGGAAGGGGGGGGGGAGCAATGTTTTTATAACGTTTTCAAATGTATTCTTAATAGGTTTGTCTATAATATTATCAAATAGTATTAAAAATTAAACTTGAATTATATGTGAAACTTTACAATTTCTCCATCACTTGCTCTAGTACTAACACCTGTACTTACTTGCATTTATTAGTATTTAAAAGAATACAAATGGATGTTTCTGAGAAATTGAATTATTCATAACAAATACCGTAATGAATGAATTGAGACCATATCTGGATTAAACCTAGCGTCGATTCATACTTTGTCTTAATATGTCAAATACTATATATGCTTTGAAATACATCTGGATGGAAAAAAAATATAATTGTATTCATTTTTATTAATAAGGTTTCATTTAAATATGGAAGAATACGATGACACTTGTGTTTTTCCATTCGTTTCATTCGTTCATTAAACTGTCACTATTTTACATTAATCAAAATTTTTTTATCTGTTGGCGATACTTTTTTGACATTTCATATATTTTCTAATGAATACAGCCATGCTTTTAAATTCAAAGTGTACCAACTCATTTGCCTCGCCATGTTAAAATGTTAAACAAACTCCTTTTCTCAAACAAACCGCTTTCTATTGCTGACATTGACAATTATGACCATTGTGCGGCCAAGGTCGTATTTAAACTTCACTTTTTGACTAATTTAGATTTAAATTTGAAAATTATTATAATATAAAATATTTCTAACATTATTTTTTCTTCCTAAATAAATCTATGAATATTTATTCTTATGACTAAATTTTATGAATATTCAAATCACAGATAATTAACTTAATGGAAGGACTACGGGTATATATTCAAAATAGATAAAATTTTACGGTACTATTCTTTCTTAAAATAAATAGTTTTGGACAATTCCATTCCATAGACAATAATTCAAACAAATAAAATAAATAATAGTAAAATTCCATTCACAGTTCTATCGATGCATGTATAATATATACACCAATTTATTATTGATATGCTTAGGTTAGTAGGTCTTATTTAATTATAACCCTTCTAAATTTATTCCTATCAAATAAATTGGTAAGTATAGTGAATATGAGCAAATAAAATAATTTCAAAACGATATAGCCCGAGTCCTCACTGGTTGCAACGTGAAGAACATAAAGCGCCTTCCTTTTTACCAAATTAAACTAAACCTAGACAAAAGCCTTTAAAAACACACACTTAAATAACTTTTTATGTGGAGCATCCTTATATACCATAAAGCCTCAGACAGTCATAGAAACATATATACATACAGAAATGTTAATAGTTTTACGTTAGCGATTAATTCATTAAATATATTAGTCATATGAGAAAAATAAGTCTTTTTATCAGTACCAAAAATGCCTTAATTAAGTGGTTTGAGAATAACTCAAAATCCAATCAGTGATTATAATAAATGCAATACATGCAAATGTTATCTCAAAACTGTACATATTAAGATAAAAAAATGAGGATCCTTATAAAAATGTATGTGTATGTATTAGTGTATCCACGTTCACGTCACGTAACTACTTAACCTGTTGAGATCTGGTTTTCACTGTTATAAGATTTAAAATGATGGTAGTTTTTATATTTATATTCATTGAATTAATATAATGTATTGTGTGGTATAACAAAGGAACGAATAAGAGATTACTCTATGGAATGAATGGGGTAATAGACTGTACGATGTTTACATGTTTTCGAGTTTTACTCTAAATTTTATCTTTAAAATCTAAAAAAGAAGTTAAATGGTCCCAATAAAAAAACTCGGCTGAGTTTGTTGTGTGGTTCTTCGCAGTTGTGCGTTTGGAACCCTAGTAGCCTTATTTTAAGGTGGGTAGGTCTTTACAGAAGGGCTTATTTAGATACATACGATATCAAAAACCCTCCTGACACTCCCATTTGATGCACAAGTGATCACTGGTATGGATTCAAAGTGGAAAAGATATAAATATATATGAAGACTAGTAAAACATATATTATAAGATTATAATCATAAAAACAATTGTAAATTACAAATATATTTCAAGGAAATGCATTAATTTTTTATATTATATCTACCTACTTAGTAATCATACGATCATTGACCTCACTGTGCGTCAGTACATCTTGATTTGATTTAAAATATCAATTTATTTATTATTTATGAGGTAAATTAGGTTAATACTATATATTTATACGGTAAAGGGATAATGGACAATCCATGGAAGTTCCAAAGAGGGTTTTAAACCCCTCTCTGGTAATAAATGTCAATGGAGGGTGGTTTACTAGTGAGATATCACTGGTATTCCTGTTTTGTTGTAAACATTTTAATTATTCTCATAACAATCGGAAACTATGCAACTTTAATAATTGAAACTATAAAATTCTATAACAACTATAATTAACATATGTAGAAGAAGATGAATGATTTTGAAAGAGGTAATTTTGGGTAAAGTTAATTAAATCTCAAGTGGGGTTAAAAATTTGATAAAAAAAATATCTTGTCTAATGGGCGAATTCAGAGAAATCTGAACGCCGAACTAGAACTACAATATATAATAATACTTCTCGATTCTTTGTTATACAACATTTTAAGACTAAAATTGCAACCTGTGCTGAACACACCCTGTCAATAGTCACTTTGGTCAAAATGGTTGCTTTTATAAGAAAGAAACAAAAAAATTTAACAATAACCATCTAAAATCAATGTAATACGATATATCAATAAATTTCACAACGAACATACAACATTATAATATTAATTATTATATTTTTATCAATTATTAGCCAATCGGAATCATCTATCACATCAAGGACGGGACGCACTGTCACAATGGCATACGAAATCTATTGACGTTTAACAATCGTTGTATTGCGATATATTATAAGGTTACAGAACTAACATTTTGACAAGTGAATGAATGAATGAGAAATGAACGAATGATTTCGTACACATTTTATTGAAGTTCCGAATTTAAAATGGATTTATTCTTTTGTGGGCCGGAATTAATAGTTTTGAATGTAATTAAAGAAATAACTGGGGTTTTTTAAACCTATAAAAAGAAAAAAGTTCTTCAAAGTAATTACTCTAAGTGGATTCTTGGGAATACCAAGATGATAACTATAAGGAACTAAGTGAGATATTTTCTTCAATTATTTGCTTAAAGGATTACATACATACATATTGTACATTCAAATGTCAATGGGTTAGAAATATCTTATATATCTACCTACCTTTTTGTCTAACATTAGGTGAAATTTTTATTTAAATATATATTGTACCAGAAGCTACAACATACATATATTTTAGGTATACTTATTTTTATACTAATAAGATATAGACAGAAATATTTTTTTTCATTGATAAAAAACACCTTTTATATTTGAGCAGATGAATTTAATTATAGATCCTGATCCATTTTTACGATAATGGATTGAAATTACAATCTATTAATTGAGTTATCGATGTCAATAACCGATCCAAACAATATAATGGAGATGTAGATAAATTTTCTTCAATACCAGCGAGGGATTAATTCGATCTCGAATTGTAGATCAATTATTGATTTCGGTAAATGGAACTACACATAATATATGTAATAAAATAAGCACTTAATCGCAAAATTATATACTATATATACTATATGAATGTATGTCAATAAATTGTTATATTTTCCGACTACATCGTTACATACGAATTATAATTAAAAAGGATAAAAATAATACAAAGATGCAGCCATAATTGTGTTCCTCTTAATAAAAACAAATGAAGGAAGGAAAAGTCAATAAAAAACTAACAAACCAACAATGTAATTATTATATTATATTTACAAAACCTTGTCTAGATTTAACGGAGCGCCCGTCAAATTGTTAGAAACCTCAAAAACCAAAAAAATTACAACGAAGGCAACATCAGATGTACAACCAAGACGACCTCTAGGAAGTCACGGAGTATTTTTTTTGAACATGAAGTCAGAATACCTATATTTTTTTCAACCTTGAATAGGATTGCGATGGATGCATTCAATACAACCGCAACTAATTTCGGCATCCACGTTAATTAATAAAACACTTGGAACAGAATACAATCAGCAGAAAACTGACTCATTATCAGCATAAAGTCAGAAAACTGACTCATCTCTGATAGCATAATGCTACATTTAGTTACATTTCAAAATACCTACTTCTATTGATATTTCAACATTTAATTAATTAACATATAACATTTTATATTATCTTATTAATAATTAATTAGTATAATATTATTAATGAAAACATAAAAAATGTATGTCAATTATTAATTCTTATAACTGTATGTTGTTATAGTGTTATATATTCATAGATTATCATATACCAGTTATTGTTAATAAGATTAACTAAACGTTTATTTAACTAGTTGTGCAGGCGACTTTGTTTGCGCAATTATTAAAATAAAAGTATCCTACGTTACTCCTTAACATCAGCTATCCGTCAGTTAAAATTCTAGTAAAATCGGTCCAGCAATTCGGAGATTACCCGGGCCAAACAGACAGACAGATAAATATATATATATATATATATATATATATATATATATATATATATATGTTCTACTTTCTACATATGTTCTACTTTCACATATTAGTGAAAAGCTGTTAATATGGAATTACAAACAGACACTTCAATTTTATTTATATATATATATATATATATATAGATTAAATCCAGTAATATCTGATATCTATTCTAAAATCTAGTATTTAAATATTAATAGTAATTCTTATTCACAAATGACCAGATCGTGACCGACTTAAGTATCATTTGATAAGTGTAAGTCTTTAGCAGTCAGCTCAGGCTCTAACGGTATATAATTTATAAACCGGGTGATTTAATTTCCAAGATCTGTTTGTCGGTGACAATAAAAACATTTACTTTAAACGCTCGCAAATCAAGATGGCGACCGTAAAAACACTTTTTTACAATCCCACGTACGACATCAAAATATATATTAAAGAGAACTAATTGTTTGGTGTGATGTGAATTTTTTATTTTGTCTTATCCTAAACAGATGTGATTTTTATATATGTATTTATTTTAATGTATGTAATATCACAATTACACCATGAATATTATCTGAATGTCGTCAAAACGTGACGTAAATACCAAGATGGCGATTAAGGTGCGCGATTATTATTTTTAGTGAGGTTTTCTTTTGTAAAATAATCTGGAATACGTAAAATGAAGTTGTATCGATGAATGATTAAAATAACAGTATGTATTCATTAAAAATATTTCAAATTCATTCATTCATTAAATGTCAAATTTTGTAATATTCATTCATTCATTCATTCAATGTCAATTATGAAATGTTTGCGGTAAAATTAATTAGTTTATAATTTGTTAGACAAATAATATACAACTCTCGATAGGCATTAAGATTTCTGATTTTATATATATATATTGTCATTTTTGACATTTTAAAATAGCCCGTTGTCATAATAGAAGCTACAAAGCTGCATACTTTAATTGGCAATGAATTTAAAAAATAGTCTATATATTATTATTACCATAAATAAAATTACATTTATTTATAAAAGTTTTATATTTTTTAATCTATTTTATTGGCATTTACAATATTGAATAGATTGTGCTTAGTTTAAATTTAAATTTTGAATTTCGTTTTGGTTGGTTAAACTGTATGAAACGAAATGAAAATGGATACACTACAGTAGTTCATACTTTGAATAACGAAAAAATCATACGATAATACTAAATATATTCTATGTAAAATTACTTAACTCTTTTTACAGTATCTATTTTTAGAGCTAGGCCTGTATTTGTATGTGTGTGTGCGTGTGCACACATACGCGTATTACGGTAATACATAATTTAATGGCAGCCATCATTATCCCTACGGGCCCTTCATATCGGGCTATTCGTGTAATTATATCATTTTTACTTTTTATAATCAAGTTTTTTTATTTTGATATAATAAATAGAACATTTTAATTTTGCTTTCCATTTTCCTGTTGCTTTTTTTTGTCTTTAAATAAAAAAAATATATTAAAATAAATATCCGTTATTTTGTTTTTCGTTTATTTTGTATTCATATTTTTATAACTATATATTAAGTTTTTATAAAACTACACCGTTTTTATTCTGCCAGTGTGGAGTTAAAAAAGAGTATATCCTGACAGGGATATTAAACCTCAAACTATTTATATTACCAAGAAAGTTTTATATACTTTTAATAATATCACCCGGTAATATATTTTACTATTATTAACTACTTGTTAAATTGGTCACAATAAAGAAATACCCGACTGAGTTTGTTGTGTGGCGCGAGCGCGTTTGGAACACTCGTAACCTTAACTTTAAGTTGGATTGTCTTCATAGATATTATATCTATAAGTATGGTATGATAGTCCTGACACTCGCATTTGATACACAAGTGATCACTGGTATTAATTCAGAGTGGAGAAGATATAAATAAATGATATTTATTTCTAGTTTCCAACGCCTGTAGTTGCTGGGACGGCAAAATTGGCGAAAGATGAAAATTCTGCAACAACGACTCCACCTGCAACGGAAATACAGTAATCATTATTAAATTTACAATTCAATAATAATTCTGTAATTATATTTTACTCATATTATTGATTTACAGAAGTACTGCATATTACATAGAGTTAAACATCGTTTTTAAAATATTTATTGACAAATTTAATATTTTATTTTATGTATACATAAATATTTATTACATTAAGATAAATACATACATATACATATTGTGAAACAATTTATTATTTCATATAGAAACCATCAAACCCCAGGCAGCTTACCCGAGTGCGTCCATCTCTCGAAGGCAGCTCGGGCTTTGCTCATGAAATTACTTGAAACCGACCCAAAACACAGGATGAGAAGTCTAAGAACGTTGCAGCAGTCTGCCTTTTATTTTGGCTTTAATTTTGAACAAATCAAAACTAAGAAGGTTGGTATATTATATAGTTATATATATTTACATATAGGAGTAACTGTTGAGTTTCTGGGACGCTACCAACTCGCTGCTCGGAATGCTCTGCTGTTCTCAGCAGAGCATTCCGAGTTTAACTTATACAGGGACTTACTATACTTTTTTAATGTAATAATTGTTTCAAAAGTGGGTGTAAATGCCTACTTGAATAACGAATGAATATTTGAATGTATTATTATTACAGATATCCCCAAAACATGTTCTGGAACAATTATCTATATTTCCCAATACATTAGCGGATAAAAATGAATTTATTGAATTCGATCAACCAGCTAGTGTATAACGAATAAAGATAACGCCGGCCATTATAGGGTATAAAAAAAGCCATAATTAGATGCAAACAAGTCGGACAGAAATAGACGGGATCCGCTCCAGGAATGCTGTTATTACACCGGCCACTGGACACCGGCTTATTATTAGAATCAATACGATTATTTTTAGTTATACTTTCATTGAAATAATAAATAATAATATATATATATATGTATATTCTATCCCAATTAAACTTGGATGTCCTCGCTGTCATCCCTATCCGTCAATGTCAATATTTTTTTTTCTTTTAAATGGTATCCGCGATAATTGTAATTGGATAAATAATAAAAAAATTACATAGTATTTTTTATATTATTAAATAGTTTTTTTTGTATTCATTATATAAATATTCACCAATATTTTAAATCACACTAAAGATATTTTGAGTTAAATCCGTGTCTCAATTTGTCCCTAATTTAATATTTCTATTTACGAGTATACCCGTGTGATCTGAGTTATATAATATATAGTGTTAATTATATGTAATAATAAATATATATACAACGAATTAATTTTTTACATTTATTTAGACAAATATAGAATGTGTGCTTTTAGCTATTTTCTAAGAGCACTTTTTAGTCCTAAAATACGGGTAATAAGAGAGAAGCTTCTTAGCATTCCATGGATTCACCGTGGGTGCCGGACCCATCGCGTTGCAAGAAGAGGAGCGCAAACAGTGCCTGGTGTAGATTCAAGAAGGAATCCCGTAATTTTGTTATTAGGAAATAGTAATACAATATTAACTTGGAACTGATATAAAATAACAATAAGAAACACGAGACTACATTTTTTTATTTGTTTGTTCGTAAATTACGCCAGTATTTGAAGGGTTTTGATGAAATTATAGAAATATTCTCACAATTCATAGGTAAACTAGAAATTTTGACTACATTTGCAATGAAATTAAAAAAATATAATTTGTATTAATCTTTTTAGTAAAGATTGATGTCTTAATGAGCAGGAAAAGAGGAGGGAGGGAATATAAGTCGCTGTAATAGATAGTTTAGGATGTAATATTTCCAACTGTTACTGTACCTACTGTAACTTACTAAACTTACCAAAAACTTGTGAGTTACAATAATACTTAATACCTAATGTTAAGTCTTATCTTATGTTACTTAAAATATTGTTATCAAATATTCATATTGATAAATTTCATAATAGTAATTGTATTTTTTGTAATGCCAATGTAAAGCCAATTGTAAAGCCAATGTAATTTCACTTCAATACTGCTAATAAATATATATATATATACATAAATAATTAATAATATTATTTTATTTAAAAACACCTTTTGAATTATTAAAAAAAAATAGAAGTATGGTTGTTTCAATATCAAATAAAAAAAATATCTTGAAAATGAACCGTTTTAGAATCGTTGTGATTTAAATTCGATTATTCGATTATTTATTATCGAAATTAAAGTCGATGTAACGAAAATGCGTCACGATACAGAAACAAACACAAATGTATAGGAGAGAACGAGATAGAAGATACCTTGCCTACTACTGTTGTGGTGACATCTATTGTTAAATAGTTAAACTAAATTGAGACATTGTTGAATTGCTATTTTATAAAACGTACGTTGATGAAATAATATAAGCAGCTTTGTACAAAATTATTATTATTTTACATTAAAGTCAAATTAATTTTTAAGCTTGTTAAAAAACAGTAAACCTTACACGTATTCTAATACTCCTGATTTTTTATACCGATCTCACTCTCTCGTTGGCTACTTTTGAAAAGTTTCACTTCTGCCGTGGGTGAATTAAACACAGACACATTTTTATTATTGAGGAAACGGAAAAATCTGAATTGAGCTAATAAAATACATTGTTTAAGAAACACGTTTTTAATAAATTGTAAAGTTTCCATATTTATCTTTATTTTATTTCCACAAATTAATAAATGAATGAAATAGTTATTTTCTAATATCTATATTTGGGTTTTAATACATGAAAAATAGTTAAACTTATTTCATGTATTTTCGCGGGATGCATTTTTACCTTTAGTATTTATCGTTACCAGGTCGATCCTTGTATATTCGTTTTCTAGTATTTTTCACTACATTGGTACTACTGATCCGTAATTTAGTGCTTAGTGGTAATACTACATCTTTCAATTTGTTACAATTATCTATCAAATTCTAATACTATCGAAAAAGGGAGGATTGTTATTCTCTACATTGTGGACAAGTGTTTTTTTAAAGTAACCACGCCACCAATGTCAAAATTACAAATGACCTCTAACATTACTTTAACAATTTAAAGAAAATGTGAAAATTTGGAAGCTGTATTAAAAAAATTATCTTCAGGTAGTTTTTAAATGGTATTTCTTAATAAGTTTGGTGTATAAAAACTGCGTCCTTAAGTCGTAAGCCTTGTTGTATAAGAAAATTAATTCCTGAAACAACGTCCACAGTAAATATTTTAATGATCTCATATTCATTACCAAATTATTTTTCATTAAACGTTATGGTTGCATGTTTCTAAAAGATTGGTCTATGGTCTAGAACCGACAATTGACTTGAAAATGTATTAATTGCAAAAATATGTGGTACTTAATAGAAAACGCACCTCATCAATTATTATAGAATATTCGCGATACTCCAAAAGTGGATTACACCTATGTCAATGGTTAAAAAATAATTAATAAAAATAATGGTCAAAAAAACTAAAATATGAATAATATGAACATCTTAAATCGAAAACTCTAAATTATTCTAAAAGCCAGACAACAAAAAACGTTATCTTAATTTTACAGTCGCAAATATACGAATCAATAATATTATTTTAATATTATGTTAATACTGGGGACAAACAATTTTTATTTTTTCCCACTAACCATAGACTATTCGATGCGTCAAATAGTTGACTATCAAATCAATAGTTTTGACATTTGAGATCTAAATTCTTGTTCGAAAATATAAATTTGACTTTTGAGTTTGACACAAGATAGCAACAGCAAAGAGAAGGTAAAGATATTCGAACACAAAAATGGCTTCGTATTTGAATAGGGCCGTATTCCAATATATCAGAAACAACGCTCGTTCCTCGTCTCACGCTGCTACAGCTGGAGGCCATGGAGGTAAAGGATATTTTATTGATTTATTAGAATTATGTAATCGTATAACCTATTAGAAGTCTTATCTACATATTTACCTGATATCCAGGTGGTTGGCAATTATGGAAGAAGCTGTCGATCTTTGTCGCTGTGCCATCTATTGGTTTGGGTATGCTGAACGCTTATCTCGCTCATCAAGAGGAGCACCATGAACGTCCACCTTTTGTACCTATGGACTACCTTCGTATCCGCACAAAGGTATTTTAGATAATATATAATCCTCTACTACATTTGTTTGGTAAAGATAAGACTTTGGTTTAGGAAGTATGCCTTTCGCTCTTGTTATTAGGGTTTATATACTACCCAAGTACAGCAACTTGTCATATGAAAATATTTAAGTATGCACCTTCCCTTGGTAAATGTTATATAAACAAACAATATAATATGTATTATTGATTTAAATAATTTCAATTGTCATTATTTGCAAACTTTTTTTTGTATTCAATAATATAATCTAGATTTCAGCATAAAGATAAAAAGCTGAATTGTCATTTTAGATTTTGTAAGTTATATGTTGATTTTAGTATTTATTCATTATATTACTTTTGTAAAAGTAAAAATTATTTATTGAAGCCATACACACTATTTAATCTTGTTTCATTTTCTTGTTTTACTTCATGGAATTACTAGAATCCCACAGTGTGTGGTGGGTGTTGAGCTGAGCCCCTCTCCTATCTCCTATTCTTCTCTTGATAACTTTTGAATGGCTAAAAATTTTTTCAATCTGTTTTCACTATAACATCCGCGTTCGGTTCAAACATACATGAGAACATTTTTACCTAATTATCTCGTTGCATTCTGGAGACAACTAAACACAATTAATACCATATGTTTATCTTGCAGCGTTTCCCGTGGGGTGATGGCCAGAAATCTCTCTTCCACAACCCCCATGTGAATGCTCTGCCCAGCGGCTACGAACATTAATTAATATATCAGCTTGTTAGTATTTTCTGGTGTTCTTAGAAACAAAATCGTGATAAGTATGTTAATGAATAAAAAAAATAAAAAATATTGAGTTTTGTGTTATTTTTTATTACAATTTGTTGTTTTTTTAATCTATTTGATACTCTTTTGCTTCATATAATAAAATATATCCCATAAAAACTGACTAGTATAATAATACATTAAAAATACTAATAGTATCTAAATTGTTTCTGTCTGTGACTGTAAGCGGATTTAGACGTCTGGCAGCCTCTAATTAATAATTTGCCCAATAAAAGACCGTTTCTGGTTTTTATTTTATTTCTCTTTAACTCATGGGAACGAATTAACTATTGCCACTTAAATCCTCTATCAAATCAAAAATTGTAATTGGAAACTTAATAATCAGATATTTCTGATATATTGATAAAAATATTATGTTTGTGCAAGTAGATAGTTAAAGGGTAAAAAAAAGTTTGCGAGGAAAAACGTACAAATCTCGTCACAATTTGGATATTTATATCTTTATTATGGATGCCTCGGTGCAGTACCCGGCCTTTCCTGCCAAATATCCGGCCCTAATAGTAGGAGTAAAATGTCCAATCTGGGATTATTTATTTCACCTTATTCAATTTTAATAGACGATAATAAAGGTACACAATGTTCAGATCAGCTTCAGATAATATTTCACATTGCTATAATTTTCCCATATTAATTTATATATTGTCTTATAATTCTAATATATTATCTTTTAAAATCTTTTGAATGTATTTAGTTGCTAATTATATTTACGATTAGTATTGGCTTGCCTATGCTGTTTAAATTATAATTAAATACATTGATTTTGTTAATTTAATACTGTGTCATTTCAGGACTAGTTTATGCATTATTTAAGAAATAATTATTTTATTTTTGGATATGTTAGCTACTCAAACCGAAACGCCTTTAAATCATTGTCTTACAGACTTAAGACGTCAATTGTCAAACGTCAGGTGACGCTGCCATAAGGCATACTTTTCGAATTGCAATGTTTAGAAAATAATACCTTAATATTTTAAAATAAAAATCTTGAAAGATTCCTTTTAGTTCAATGGATATATCTAGTATTTTAAAGAGAACAGGCGGTTTACTTTAAATATATATTGTATTTAACGCTAAGTGTTGAATAAATACAGGATATTTTTGAAATGAAGTGAATTGCGAACAGAAAAATAAGAAATAGGAATTGATTACAATATATTCAAAAATGTCAGCCTCTGTCAAGGAATTCAGTAAGGCTTGGTGGTTGGAGGTGTATAATCGCATAATCGGAGCTGTAGTGTTCATTGATGACTACAGTGCTGAATGCTTACATTGGGATGGGGGCCTCTTCAATCTCATTAACGGTGGTGCGGTTGCTGTCAAGAGTTTATCTCCTTTTGAGGTAGTTAACTCTTATAATATGTATTTTCTAATTAATATATGTAAACACTCAAGAGGAATATAACTTATTATATTCCATTTGAATGTTTACATGTTTCATTATTATGGCTGTTTTGATAGATCATATAGTTATTAATAATATAAATTATATACTTCTAGTCCACCAAAAAAGAGCACAGAAAGGTAGTGTTCATAACACAGGCTACAAGCACACAATTGCGGACAATTAGTGATATAATTCGCAATGGCGATTTTACACATTGTATACTGATTTCGTGTGTAAGCTTAGATATAGTATACTTGGAGCTAAATGAAGGCAAAGATGTAAGTGATATAGTGGCATCTGGGCGAGCATCATCAGAGGCTACTAAGTATTTAGAGAATATGCTCATAGAATCTTGTGGAAAAAAGGTTTGTTTAACATTCTAAATATTGACAATAAACAAATTTATGTGAAAATAATATATATTTTTTTTCTAGCAATGTGTTGTGGAAGTAGTCTTTATACCAATATTCACAATAGCGCCAACAAATGTGGTGTTTCTTACTCCTCCATACCACCAAGTGTATCCGATGTTTGATAATAAGTTAACACCAGACTCACAATCCATAGATCTATATAGTTTAACAAATGATCAACGGTCAAGTCTTCGAAGATTGACGAGTAGCTTGAACAGCATGCTTAACTCTATGAATATGAGGGAAGATGTATATTACATGGGAACATTTAGCTCACTGATTGCTGGAATTTTAGAGAATTCTCCTGTTTGTGTGTCTAGACGAAAGGTATGATAAATTACTATCTATTACTTGTAAATGAATTACCTGTTGAAAAATTGTATCTATTCAGAATTGCACAAATCCTGTTTCCCTTATCGTCGTTGACCGTACTCTGGACCTTTGCGGAGTGATGACGCATTCCACTGAGTCAGTTCTGGACAAAGTGATGGCTGTACTGCCTAGATTTCCGGGACATTCAAATGAAGTGGCTGTAGACATGTCTGCTTTATGCGAGGCTAATGTGTGAGTTAGCTAATCTCTCTATCTATTTAACACTAAACCTACCAAGTACCGGTCAAATTGACCGTTCTTAAACTTTTGTTAAACTTACACATTTTTAAATGTTATAATATCGTTATCAAACTACATGACAATTCTTAGAATATGCATATAATATTTTCTTCACTCTTTACTTTTAGTTATTTCCATTATTACCTGCGTTATATAATCAAATAACTTTTAATTACCGGTCAATTTGACGGCGTGCGGTAGGAACAGGTATACAAGAATTGTCGGTAGGTTTAGTGTTAAAGATTTTGTTTATATAGTATGATAAGTCTTACATATCAATATATGTTTTAGAATAAGCCATCCAGATGATATACAACTGAGTCCCGGCTGCCTCTATCATGCAAATGATGACTCGTGCTCACAAACATACGATCACATGATAAATAAGTCCCAGAAGGAGGTGATGTTTGATTTATATAATAAACTATCCAAGATTGATGTTAACAAGTCACCGGGACCCAAAACTTTGTTGAAAGTGACTCCGCAAAGTGTTGAAAAAATTATCACAGCATCTAAAGGTTGGTTTTAGTTTACTGTTATAGTCTGTACTATATTGTAGTCTGTTCTAATAGTAACAATTCTTTTACAAAATAAAAATTGAAACTAAAAAAAAGTGTGTGCAATTAACACACAGCAGCAGTGAAACTTCTGAAAAGTATCCTAAAAGAGATGTGGAGTTTATTATTAATTTAACTTTAAACTGCTAATATTATGTTAAAAAACGTATTTCAACAATCAATGATTACTAACAATAACAATACTAAAAGTACAAAGCCATCTATCGTAACTTAAAAAAAGAAATTTAATATATGCCTTGCTCTAGTTCAAAGATTGAGCAGTAGATAGCACCATAACAGTGGGCAATGTCTTCTATCCCATTCTCTCCTATACATTTATGTTTGTTTCTTTATTGTGACGCATTTTTCGTTACATCGAGTTTCAAAACATGGAACCCTCCACTGTTCTAGAGTTGGTAATTAAATTAAATTAAAGTTAATAAAAGTATAAGAATCTTATATGCAAATGTAATGTTATTTTTCCAGGCAACTATGATATTATAGGGAATAATCTGGGCATTCTGCAGCAGGCATTGGGAGTGGTTCAGACACTGAAGTCACCGAAGCGTGTTCAGTTTGAGTTGCTCATGAGCTTGGAGCGACAAGTGTTACAGAATCTCGCCGCCAGTAGAGAATCAACCAGTGTGTTACATCAGGTATGTATTTTATTACTGTTATATTAATATTGTGTACTTTCTTCTCTTTGGACGGTCAGTTTTTTATAATTTTCTGGTTATGCAATAACTTATATATATGTATATATATTAAAATAAGCTCCTCGGTAAAGATATTTTAACTTATAATTAATTGCTCTGAGAAGAACCACACAACAAACTCAGATGGGTTTTCTTTTATTATAATAATAACTATATATATATATATATATATATATAATAACTATATATATATATATATATATAGTTATTAACAATTAAAATTATATACTTCTAGTCCACTATATATATATATATATATGTATATCAATCAGATCATTATCTTAAATTTTATTTATATATTAATGTAAGCCTTTTTTTAGTTTTAATAAAAATTTAAATATAGATATAAATGTCATCCCACTATTGAACCAAGCCTTCCTATAGTTTCTATTATTTTTTTATTCTACATATATATATTAATTTTATATAAACATTTACAGATGAGTCATCTGATAAAGACGAGGAAAGAACGTGACCTTCCATTAGAAAACCTGCTGGCACTTTTAATTCATGTCTACTCACTGACGGGTAACGAAGTGATATTTAACAAACAGCACGAAGAAAGTGTTCAGGATGCTCTCAGTGTCGCCATATTTGAGGATCATAAGAATCTCCACTCGACCTTCGTCACAGGGGACGTGGTGATGCCTGAAGAGTGTGAGGTTCTAGCCAAGAGGATAATGGCGAGGTTGAAAGAGATATCGCAAATGAGAAAGACTTTACACAAGTAAGTTAAATTTATTTAAAAATAAGTGTATAACAAATTACAATTTACTGGCTTCACAGTAACAAAGACTCCTCCTAGAGCAATATGATATGTCCATAAAGGGTAACACTTATATAATGAACCATCATTTTATATATGTCCATAAACGGTAACATCTATATAATAGACCATCATTTTATATATGTCCATAAACGGTAACATCTATATAATGAACCATCATTTTGTATATGTCTATAAACGGTAACACCTATATAATGAACCATCATTTTGTATATGTCTATAAACGGTAACACCTATATAATGAACCATCATTTTGTATATGTCTATAAACAATAACACCTATATAATGAACCATCTTTTGTATATGTCTATAAACAATAACACCTATATAATGAACCATCTTATGTATATGTCTATAAACAATAACACCTATATAATGAACCATCTTATGTATATGTCTATAAACAATAACACCTATATAATGAACCATCTTATGTATATGTCTATAAACGGTAACACCTATATAATGAACCATCATTTTGTAAATGTCCATAAACGGTAACACTTATTTATGTAATGGACCATATTTTTCAAATCTTTAACCATCAAAATTTTCTTTTATTTCAGATTCTCGTCGGTGCTTCGTCCCTGTGAGAGCGGTTCGGGCCACGAGTACAGCGGTGTGTTGCAGCAGCTGGTGGGTTCTCTGGTGGACTCGGAGCGACCTGACCTCACGGACCTCTCCCATAAGCACGACGGGATTAAGGACCTCCTGAGGACCGGTCTCAAGTGAGTAAAGAAAAATTAAGCTACTATACCAATAGCGATTTAATCCTTTCTCGTTAGATATGTCTTGAGCGGGACGCTGAGAATAGAATATTACATTTACCCTTTTACCATTTGATCCAATTAATATAAAATTAGGACAAGAAATTTATTAGTTGACGGAAGATAAGTTGGGATAAAAAGATATTAAAGTTTTTTGAATTTTTGAATTTTCCTGAAGATATAATAACATTATATATGTAAATCTTAAAGCATACTAACAAGCAAGAGGAAGACAACGAAGCATCCGCTGGACAACTCCACCGTGATAATATACGTGGTGGGAGGCGTCACGGCGGAGGAGTGCAAGCAGATACACAGGACCGTGATAACCAGCGGGGTCGACAACCACGTGCTGATCGGATCCACCAAACTCGTCACGCCCGTCGAGGCCATGAGGGATGTGCTCAACTTGCGATAATATGAACGTTTACACACTTCGGGCTCTCAAGCCAATATCACATCACCAACTGAGCTATCGTGTCCTATATGAGAAATTCATGGTTGGAGATTCTAACCTGCGACCTCTAAAAATAGATCTTTGTAGCATCGCCAAATGAGCTATCGTATCTTATATGTCAAATTCATGTTTTGGGATTCGAACCTGCGATCTATTGAAACCTATCTTTGTCGCAACGCCAACTGAGCTATCGTGTCCTATATGTCAAATAGTTGGTTAAAGCTTTCTAATTTTTACATTATATTTATTTTGCATCTCTATATCAGCTGTTCTTAATGTGTCTATATGTGTAATATGAAATATAATTTCTTCTTGTATAATCGATGTATGTACGTGCGATTATCTATATTATACATACATTCCAAATATATGTAGTGTGTACTTGTACCTTAATTGTGTAAATGGCAAATGAAATTTAATCCTATAAGATCATTTCCTTCATTAAAAAAAAGTAATTAAAATAATCAAATTTCAACTGAAGTATTTCATTAAATATCTCTTGACCTGGTGTAACATATATATATATATATATATATATATATATATATAAATCCCATGTCACGATATTCGTTTACGCTATTTTCCGAAACCACTGAACCGATTTCTATGAAATTTAGTTGATATCTATTGTTTGGTCCAACTTAATAGATAGGATAGTTTTTATTGCAAATTTGATATTTTTTATTCATAAAGGGTTTAATTAACTTCTAAGTTCTAAAAGTTTCCAATAGGTGACGGTGTTGAAAACTCAATTTGTAATGAGTTAAAATAGTGTGTGAAGTGGCAGACGAAGTCGCTGTCAGCAGCTTGTATACGCAATATTGTATATAATTTATGTCAAAAATAGTCACTAGTGTTTATTTTTAGTATAATATTGTTGCATTTATATTATTATTATTATAAATATATGATTACAAATAGAATCTGAAATAACGTATTATGCTTAAGTTCAGCTGAGTCAAGTATTTGTTTAAATTTAAGTTTATCCATATTGTAGTATTATAGTAAGAATGGAAGTGATTCCTTTCTTAGTATATTCCTAAACTGACGTTGCCTGGACCAGGAAGCAGTGGTAATAAAAGTTTCTAATCGACCCTTTTATGCTAACTTAAAATGTTAAATTTTGTCATTAAAAAAAATCTTTTGATTTAAACGGGATATTCCTTTTTTATATTTGTATACTATTATATATAATAATATATTTAGATCATAAATGCAATGCAATTACAATTCAAAAAATAAGTTTTTTGTTATTTAATGATAAAATTGTAAATATTTTAGTTTTAATGAAATAAATAATTTATTGAATTACGGACTTTTATTTCTGCTTTAACTTTAATATTTTTATTTAAGTTAATTATTTATATATTTTAAATTTATTAATTAAAAGTTAAGTGTCATTACAAGTTGTCAAACAGGCAATTTATATTTAATATATAAATTGCCTGTTTAATAAATAAATTTATTATAACAATAAATGTATTTTAAATTTTTAACAATTAATTCTACTCATTGATCTTTATCTTAGAATTGTTTAACACTAAACCTACCAGCACCGGTCAAATTGACCGTTCTTAAAATTTTGTAAAACTTACACATTTTTAAACGTTATAATATCGTTATCAAACTACATGACAATTATTAGAATATGCATATAATATTTTCTACACTCTTTACTTTTAGTTATTTCCATTATTACCTGCGTTATATAATAAAATAACTTTTAATTACCGGTCAATTTGACGGCGTGCGGTAGGAACAGGTATACAAGAATTGTCGGTAGGTTTGTGTTAATAAAAATCAAATTATCACAAATAACTGAATTGTGACATGTATTTACGAGTTGTACATTAGTTCTTAGTACAATTACAAATGTGTTCGTTCTGTACATTAAGGAAGTAAACAAGTAAACACAATACTGATTTAACAAACATATTATAATAATTATATACACTGCTATAATTATTAGTTGTCATCGATAATTATATTTAATTTGCTAATAAATAATAATTATTTTACCAACTTAAACAAATATGAGAGTTAGAAGATTTTAATAAATAATACATCTAAAGTAAAGAAAGAACGATTGTCTCGCATATTTTTTTGTAAACAGACACGGCAATAAGACAATAAGCAATATATGTATATATACGATAAATGATTTAGTGATTTAAATATTTCCACTATTAATAATATACTAAAGTACTTCTACTCATCGTTAGATGGCGCTACGTGTATCTTAAAAGGATATAGACAACTCCGTTAACTAATTATAACGTCCGTTATCTTAACACCTCCCGCGACTCCAAAGACAAACTGACCTTTGTGATGCAATGCAAGTGCAACGGCTTATAATATTTCTTCATCACACATAATGGTATAGAGGAGGCTGGGGCGAGTTGTAACGATTTTAAACGTCAAACTTTACCTAGATAGCATTGTTTTTTTTATATTTGAACCACGGCATTTGTGGTAAATGCCACTGAATGAGGAGTCTTGGTTGTTAAACATAAAAAAATATAGAAAAAGAAGTTTTTCATCATATTTTTATTTCTATGAAAAACCAAAACATAAGGTTTTGGTTTTTCAAATATCATAGTATGCATTGTTTTTTCTAGAAATCACGGAAAGAAAAAATATTTTTCCAATACGAAATAAAAAAGCAAATTCAGAGGCTTCAATACCAATTTTGGTGTGAGAAGAGATTCGATACTTTCATTATAACTTTTTTTATTTGTGCTCTGAAATATTTTTATTATTTTAAATGTTATTTTAAAACACTAATACATTTATGTTGACGCTTCGTACTATTTAAGCTCCAATCTTTACTTGACATGGTTGTAAAAAATCTGTAAACTATTAATAATTAATATTTCTTTCATCAAATAAATTAATAGATGTCACAATGTATTTGTTAGTAGAAGCAAAAGGAGCGCCACTAGTACCTACTGGTGGTGGTAGAATTTTGAGATGGTAAGTCTTTTTTTAAAACTTTAATACTTCCATTAATAAAAAAAAAGGAATTTAAAGACTATGGAACGAGTTAACATTCACAGAATTCATACATTTCGTTAAACATGTCAGTTAAAGTAAAATTGTCACAACCCTCCTCGGTCTCCCCTAAAGTACTTACATATCATAAGTTAAGGTAAATGGGCAGATGCTAGGAATATTTGCTTCAATTGACCTTTTATATCTTACCTTATTTGGTACTTAGCCTTTGACAAGCGATAATTTAATATTAATATAAAATTAGGGTTAATAAAAATACATATGGATATATGTATTTTTATAGACGCAAATTTAATAAGAAAATTGCATTTTAGAGACTCCATTCGAAATATTGGCATACGATTACCTAATCAGATGTATATTTTTAGATTACATTTACATACAAACTCACAATCTTGCAAACTATTTTTATATTTATATTATAAATTTTATTGACATACACATTTAGTGACACATTTCGTGATTGAGTTGCCGCCATTTTACAAATGCCATAACCACGGAATAAAGTATAAATATATAGTATCCCATGAATAAGATATTTCATTTCTGTATATTAATATATATGTACATACATATTATATATTCAATCATATATACTCAAAAATCCTTGAGATTTGAAATAATATTGTATTCTTAAAGAAAATAGAATGAAATCAAGGAAAACATTTATTAAAATTTATCGTAAGATGTAAATTTGAATGTTCCTAATTCTTGTTACATACAATGTAGGCCAGTGTATTCTTTTATATATTTCTGTATCTTTTTAAGGTCACGGTCATTCTAAATATTTCCGTGAAACTGTCTTTTTTATCTAGAAACAATGTTAATAGTATTTTAATTGCATGAGTCATATAGACTAGTCACGAAATTCCATTTTATTATTATGGGACCGTTTTATAATCCAATTTTAAGCGCACTGTTTAGTCCCAAATAGCGGGTTAGTCCACTAAATATTTACTGAGAGACTGGTATGCTAGTTAATCTAATGATTGTTTATAAGGTTGCTTTAGCACTATTAACTTTTTTCCTTCCACATTTTATAATGATAACCTATGTGAGGACAAATGGTATTTATAAATATATCAGGGTTTATCAGACCTCTTACAATGATGTTGTTATTAAACAGTTGATAAAACTTTTCCTTAGTCTTATTTAAATAACACATTGATTTAAACTATGACTATTTGCGACGTCCAGATTTTGGTTAATGCAGCCATTTTATGATCCAATCTATCAAGCGCTAGGTCAACTAACACTAACATCGCATAGTGACAAGTCTTTTAGTGTGCTTTTATATTGGGACGTTTGGAATCTTTTGATACTAATTTTAGAGTCAAATAGCAGGCTAAAATATGGATCATGAAATGTGCTCATTAAACTAAGTGTCAAAGTTTTTTTTTTTATAACATGACAGATTTATTTTTAATAATTTTATCCAATAAAGATAAACAATATTTTGACTACGAACTGTTTCTAATCTTTAACAATATTTATATAATTCAAATACATTGCCATTGACTGCGCAAAACATGATCCCATTTTTCCTAGTATTTCATCATCAATTGTTTTGCGTTTTAATTTGTATTGTTTATGTAATATAATTATTTTATACCGAAATTAATAATCATATTTTTGCTAAAAAAACATTGAAATTATAATGTAATTCTTGAATTATAAATGACAATAACAGATTTATTTAATAAAACCACCTTTTCTAATCGTGTTGAATTACAGGATTAGTACATACAGTTCACCTAGTTCATTTTCTTTTATTTATAAAACTAAAATAGTTTTCCATACAAACGGACTAAAAGAGAAAGAAGGATCGCCATATTTAATATAAGTAAAATGCAGATTAACAAAAACTATGATTCATATTATTTTTTATTTCTTCCAACAGCTGATAACACACAAGAGAATAAATAATGAGTAATAATAAAAATATTATTCATACAAAATTTCCAGTAATTAAAGATATATTGTGAAATCTGTAATGACGAAAGTCTTTTTCTCAGTTTTTATAGATATATTTTTTAATATATATCTATTTATTGTAATAAAAAAGTTTTCAAAAATATTTATGGTTTTATTTTACCAACAGAATAGTTACAAATATGTAACTATTCTGTTGGTAAAATAAATTTGTAAATATTAGATTGTTTCGAAATATCTTTATTCAAATAGACATTTACACGCACTTTTGAATCATCAATTATTAGTTTCACATATATATATTCACATGTACATCAACTAAAAAGTCATGAATGCTTATAATAAGATTTATTTAATAATACACTTTTAATTTTATATTTAAAACTAGGAAAAGTAAGATCTAAGGTGTCTTTTGTAAGTGGACTTTTAGTATACGTGCTGCGCCCATGAAGGATTTGTTAACTTTTTGAAGACGAAATTTAGGCGTTACGAGTTTATTTTATTTCTTGTATTTATGGTGTCTGTAATTTAATATAAGTAATGAATATTTGGCGTATAAATAATATATTTCTCAATGAAAAATTTAACATGAATTGTTTTTTGAAGTATTTGAAACGCATATCGGCTAGGAATGTTAATGCTACTAATCGATCATGGGCGTGGAAAATGCAAAATATTTTTTTTATATTTCTTACATTTACATAACCTGTGCTAAAATGTCAAATTAGATTGGTTATTGTTTTTTCCTTATTATGTATTTACTCAAAGTAACTTTTAATCAGATAATTAATAAAATATAGGTGTGAAATTTCGAAGTTAATCTCCAATTTTATCGTAATGAAACGTTGTTTCTGTCACGTTTCTTAATAACAGTATTTTGTTATCATAAAATAATGTAATCGTTTATATATATATATATATATATATATATATATATATATATATATATATATATATATATATATATATATATATATATATAAATGTAATATCTATTCTATTATTAGTATTAAGGTAGTTAAGTTTAATATGGCGTTGCATGTTTTGGAAGATATCTTAAATTATAATTAGTGTCAATACTGATCTATTATTTATATAAATGAAAAGGAAACAAGGAAAATATATTCTTTTTTAGGATATTGATAGACAATGTTAGGTATCTATTTAGCCTATACCAATTTATTTTGTAAATTTTTATGTAAACATTGAGTCACTCACTATTCAAGAAAAAAATCTTTTAAAATATCTTTTCTCTTTTTTTAACATCAGAAATTACAAATCACATAAATCATGAATTATCAATTTTTTTATCAAACTTTATCAATATTATATATTTTGAATACCTATTCATAATTTTCATAACAAAGTGAAACTAACAAATAAAACCTGTTATTTTATGACAATCAGTAATATCAAAACATTGTATTGATAATAAAATGTATTATTTATTTTCCATATATTTGGTTGTTTCAAGTTTCTACTATTTGTAAACAGCTGATAATATTGTTATTCAGAGATAAGCTGTTTGTTTTTAAATAATTTTATGTAGATATAGATTTATCAGCTTACCTCTAGTCTAGACAATTTATTGTCATTTATTGTAGATTGTTCTAGATGTATACATGTAATGTCATGATACATCATGTAAATAATGCCAATGCAGCTCACTTATTTGGATTTAAATAATATAATGCTTAAATTACATTGACAATTGACATTTACAATGACTCAGATGTCATTTGAACTTAAAAATATGAAATATTATTAAATATGTTTCAGGTTTCAACCGTAAAAATCACATCTATACAACATTTCAAGATTCTAGTTTCCAGGATTTATAATGAACTGTGTTGAACTCATATTTTAATAAACAACTCAATTGAATTAACTCTTTTAGACAAAATAAGTAATAATAATAAAGCTTTCTCGTAATAAATAAACTAGGGGCGCCAACAGACCCTCAATTTTGACTCGTTGCGCTCGCGAAATCTCGGGTGCCGTTTGTATATTGAGCGAAGCGAGCCTAGTGACTCATCGTTTCCCATAGATTTCAATGGGATATCAGTTTTAAATATTATGATAATTATCAGTATTCATTATATCGGTTCATTTGCTAAGCAATACTGGCACAAACACTCAAACATGCAAGTACAGATATATAAGGTATATATCTGTACTTGCATGTTTGAGCTAATTGATAACTTGAAAACATTCTTACATCCGCGTTTATAAAATATAAAATGAATCCTCTTCAATAACATTTACATCCATTTAATATTTGAATAAAAAAATCAAATGTATACAGGCGTATTGAATATTTTTATAAAACCAATTTAGTAATTTTAAAACGTTTTAAGGAAACAAAGGTCTAAATTTATACATTTTTTTTGGTTATACTGTATGATGATTCAGGTCTACAAGGTTGGCCTGTACTCATTTCCTGATGCCACCAAAACTGGGCATAACATACATTTAAACTAGATCAGTTTTTACGTAATACTATTATTTTATGTTAATACTCTTCAATACTTATTATTTAATATTTTTGTTTTTTATATTTTGATAAAAATAACAACATTTATATAGTATATAGGAACACTGAATGGTCGACGCTTCAAAGTTGCAAAATAACCGGCATGCTTCAGACAAAGATAGCATACACGCTGTCGTCCAGAAACTTCTACAAGCTTACCGTTTGACACTTCGCCTTTGGAATATTTATTTAACATAAATGGAGATTTTATTAGTTTTAACATCAATAATTATATATTTTCTGAATGTAATAGCTTGATATTTTTAATTTAAAGTATTGATATCGAACTATACATAAATGTTATTAGAGAAACTTCATGCTTGGATGTCTGTTGCCAAACCAGATTAAGTGAAAGCTTGCTTTGGTGAAATTCGCAAGAAAGTAAATCGATTTGTGAGTACAGTTTAATGTAAGCTTATTTGAAGTTTAAGTGTAGGATTTTATTTAATTGTAATAATAAAAAAAAATTGTGTTGTTTTCATTTACCTAAAATTTATTTTCTCTAAAATGACAATTTTAAAATTTGACACAAGTTTTTTTTTAAAACTTAAGACTATTTCAGACTAACATCGATTTGCCAACATATATAAATGACAACATATCAGAATTAATATAACCTTAAATCAACAATATATTACAAAAAAATATTATAATTCTCGCTTAGTTGCGATTGCGTTTCTAATTTTATACCTATAATTATTTTTTAACCTTAATAACGGTCATCGCACTGTTTGTAACAAGAACAGCAAATTATTCCACAATTGTATTCTGTATTGTTTGTATTTGAACAAATGTATATTCATTAAAATGTCGATTAAAGATAACCTCTTTGGATTTGGATTGGATATCATGTTTAATATCTTTTCATAAATTAATTTCTAGGTCGAATTTTATTTCTTTGTTTATGGTATTTTGCGTTGCTATGTTGACTGAGTATAGTTTAATTAATCATGGCCCAAAAACGGGGGGGGGGGGGGGGGCACTGTAAACATAAAGGAAATAAAGGAATATCGCAAGGGGATTGGCAGAATATAGTGAGATATTATGTGTATTTTTTTCGTTGATTACAAGATTTAAATTATTTTTAGAGGGTCAGAAAAATTCGCAACATTCATTAATCAAGATAAAATTAGATTATACCTATATTTAATGATAATTCAATATAATTCGGATCAAAAAAATACATGTGATTTTGTGTTATTATAGCCATATATTTCTGGAAAAAATATATTCCTTATTGTACACAGATACATAATTTAAATGTTAAATTTAAGTGTTATTATTACTATTATTATTATTATTATTATTATTATTATTACTATTACTATTACTATTACTATTACTATTACTATTACTATTACTATTACTATTACTATTACTATTACTATTACTATTACTATTACTATTACTATTACTATTACTATTACTATTACTATCACTATCACTATCACTATCACTATCACTATCACTATCACTATCACTATCACTATCACTATCACTATCACTATCACTATTACTATTACTATTACTATTACTATTACTATTACTATTACTATTACTATTACTATTACTATTACTATTACTATTACTATTACTATTACTATTACTATTACTATTACTATTATTATTATTATTATTATTATTATATATGGCAAATAATTGGTGCAAATATGCCAGCTTGGCCAAGAGATAATTATAAAACTATTTTAAAACTTGTAAGTCTTCAATACTTAGTGCGAACGTGATAAAATCAATAACGGAATTGATCTAGAAGCTTCTAGATGTTAGACAATATCCAATCAAATATTGACGCACCAAATCTTCCCCTAAAATAATATTTGACTTGGGATACTGAAATAAAATAATGTCCGATAGACGACATTAAAAACTACGTATAGCTAATCTTGTTAGCTGTAGAGATATTAGTAAAATTGCTTTAAAACTCTAATGGAATTAGAACACATCGAGGTTTACAGCAGAGGACTGATGGATTTTGGATTCCCAAGGAGTTTGACCTTGATGTTACATCTCGCCCGTCTTCTTGAATCTCTCTATACTTAGGGATATTTATATAATTATTCTTAATAAATTGTATTCGTGACATAAAATATCTTTGATCGTGACTAGTTAGTAATAATGTAAAAGTCACGATTCATAGAAACTTAATTTTATACGGACTGATACAGAGTGTAAAGATAGATAGATTTACATTTGAAACTTAAAACTATATAAATTAATATTTAACTGTCTATATGCAATGAATACTATAATCGTCTTTAGAAGAACCAAATTAAAATCCTATCTTATACAATGAATCAAGAATTAAATATCCCCAAAATAAATATCATTCACAAGCTTAGTTTGACATATTTGTAGTAGCTATTACCACATTAATATACTATTTCTAGTTGTGGGCGCAGCTGCTGACAAAGCTAGTTTTACAATTGAAATACTTGCATGAAGCCTTATAGTAAAACATTGTTAACGTAAACATTATTTACAAGATTAATACACAATACATATATATATATACATACATTTACGACTTAAGTTAAAAATATATTTAGCGCCAAGGTGACACGTTCACGTCACTTTGCGATCGAGAAACGTCATTTAGGACTGTCAAGATGCCAACGAAGAGGTGCAAAAAAATAAGTACTTATATTACGAGTTCACTGGCACTAGATTTAATTTAAAATTATGGGTATAAAAGAGTATAATTAATATATTTGGTGTCGCGTAACAAAGAGGTGATAGCAAATACGTCAAGAATAGTCAGAACGTGACGACGTGTGAGATTGTATTTAATTACAATATTATGTAATCTATACGTAGGTATAAAACCTGTTCTATCTGAATATATCATAGCCTACGAATTCTGATTAGAAACTTGATAATGTGACTAAATTTTGAGACAGGACAAAATTTTTGTTACTTCTATCCTGTTTAAATGGTAAATGATGAAAACATTTTTTACGGCGCAGTTCTCAAAGAATAGCCAGTTACTCATTTAATATTTATTTACACTACCCATAAATTATCAGGATTTATACATCTAAATATAAATTAGATTTTTTGTATATATTTTTTGTTTATATTCAAAGTAGATTATAAACCCTTTAGATATTATAAATATCTTAAAGACATATATTTTTGATCCGAGCGTAAGCGAAGCTCTTAACCGTTTGGAAAACTTCTTTTTGAAGCAACATCACATATAAACTACTAACCCGATTTGAATGAAAATTAGCAGTGCTGTAGAGCTTGGGAATGGGCATGTTGTTGCAAAATATCTCATTCCGTTCAGAAATGATGGTCAAAAAACAGGAGACTCAGCTCAACTCCCGCAGCGAACGACGGCGGATCCTTTATATATAAAAGTTGACCTGCTAATATTATTTTAAGCTAGTGTATCTATCAGATTACAAAGCTTTTTGATTATATTTTATCTAATTCATCTCTAGGTAATGTATCAACTAGTTGAACAGGAACTAAACAACTCGTTGGAAACCAGTTTTAATACAACAGTTAGTTGATACAAAAAAAGTTGTTATTAAAAGCCGTTCGAATATCGTTTTAAGATGTAAAAAAAAATTATGACTAATTTTAGTATTAAATAAAAAATATATAATGACTTGTACAAAAAAATATTGTTTTGCAACTCTTGCATGTTTAATGAATTGAATTTTAATGATATATCGAAATTTTGACAGATGATGACATGATATTTTGACAAATCATGTTTTTTATAATGTTTAAAGTAATAGGTATATATTTTGTCGTTTTCTTATTATGAAACATAATTTGGTAGGTACCACTTAATAATATATAACAGTGAAAATAATGAGATATAACAGTTATGTTTTGCTATATATAAATTTACTATTTTGATTTTTGTGATTTCTTCTAGAAAACTATTTAAAGACAATCATTTGTATAATAATTAATACTTCATTTAGAAACAAAAAGTATAGAAAGAAACTGTCAATTAATTTATATTTTATAAATTTAAATGAAATAAATATGTAGGTAATAATAATTTAAATCTACATTGTTAAGTCGCAGAAAAACTGGAAAACAGTATTGATAATGGCGTACAAGGTCAGATTTATTGTGACCGCGCTTCAAGGTCGCTTTTGTGTATAAACAAGATCGTGTGGGTGTGTGTGTGTGTGTATAAATTAGACTGTGGGTGTGTCTGTAGTTTTGTGTATAAACCTTGCAACTTATCCTCAATAACAAATAAAAACAAAGTCATTCATTAAATTATTTTTTTATTTACCTTAAATTAATTACAGTCATCGACGCAGCACATAACGATACAATAACGTAATATAATCTATCTAGGAATTAGTAACACAGAAAACATGAGCTTTACAACAAGCCCAGAAATGTCGAGATCAGTTATTGGAACGATGTTTAAAATAGATCTTCACCGGTTCCTACCGGATAGGATTCGGAGGGGTCCGCTTCGCCGCCTCCCGTTGTGGTGTGCATAGTAGAAACTATGGGTCAACAAAAACCTCCTGGGTTGTTCCACTGATCTAAGTGACGAGCGACCCGTGCTTTCTTCGGGTATCCGCCATAACGTCCTCAATTCGCTCGGCATTAAATCAACGTTCCTTTTACAAGCCATAGTCGTATTTTATTCAAAAACTCGTATAATGCTTATTTGCCACCTTTCTTGTTGTTTTCTGTGTTCGCCAGCTTGGTAACGATCTTTCTAGAATGTCCAGACGGATCGAAGTGGTTTGTGTGTTGACTCACCTCTTTCTTTGTCCGTTGTTTGCCACTGTGGCTGGAGAAAATGTGCTTGTCGTATTCAAAGTTGTAGTAATCGTATTCATCAAAGAAAGCTTCAGACATATTTTCGACTAGATTTAATTATTTCCACAATTAAAAATCACTTATTTTGTCGCAACGTCGACTTCACTGTCAATTTTGTTAAATGAAATGTTCGATTTTACATCGAGCTGTGAGTTTATATAGGCGAAGTGCGATACGTCAGTGACCGCATGCGCGTCGATAAAATTCAAGACACGTGATTGGTTGAAGCCACGGCTTCGACCCGGTTATGGAGGATGTTGTTTATTTAGAGAACGTGCATGTGTGTGTAAGCCGGCTGGTAATGTCATAACAATGTTTTAAAATTTACTAAGGTTTGTTGTTGTTTTTCCTATAATAGAATTTTAATTTGTCAATAGGTAAATTGTAAATTCCTTGTAAAGAGAATGTAATATATTTATCGTACTATGAACTTAGCGAGAATCATATTTGTTTTTACATTTATTTGAAATTTAGATTTAAATATATAGAATTTGGATTTTAATGTTTGTTATATAAGAATTAATGTTTAAAAAGGTTACATATCATTAAAATGGTAGAAAGCGGATTGAACGGGTAACATTACAGATATCGCAGTACAATACAATTGTACGTGTGTGTATATTATGACTTGTAATACGTTTTAAAATATAATTTAAATAATACTGAATGATCAATAATGAAGCCTTATTAAGCATTCGGTTATGTAATCAGGAAATTCATTAATATTTTTAACGCATTACGAACTTTATGCTATATTTACATACATTATAACTAAAACATGGTTTCTCATAGTAATAAAACTAATAAGATATCCACAAATATGGTATCACACGTGACTTAAATATAACCTCTTCTTCCTTGACATACAAATTACTCGTTTATAATAATAGCTACGGAACCATTTGCATATATTGTTATGCCTATTAATCGATATATTTTAACAATACGTTACAAATGTTCTTTTCAACTTAAGCGCAATAGAGTTGCATATTATCTAAAGGAAACTATTTTTTTTTTAATTTTTATAAAATTAAAGTAATTTATTTCTATTCGTAGTGTAAGTTCTATTTACTGTAGTAAGTTTTTTTAATTGGAAGTGTAGTTTGTTGTATAGCAAGTTTACGTTACACCTAATGCCATCTGTTGGTCAGTAGCTGTATTTTTAGTCAGCTGATCAATAGATAACAAAAAAATATAAGCAGATGAATTGAGAAATAACCTTTTATGTAATCCGGTAACTTATAGCTCCATTAACTTGTTTAATTAATAATACTCTTTTATTATACAATTAGTAACTGAAGATATGTTTCTTTTTATAGTATATATAGAACATATTGGCATATTATTGAAAGTTGTTTTAAATACCTCATACATAAGTGTATATTGTTCAACTATTGAGGAAATTGAAATTAGTTGGTAGTTAACTACGGATGTGCCACTCCTACGTACTATCTATTGTATTATCATTAGCAAAGGTACACCCACAGCACTTAATTGTACACAAATTTAATTCTGAATACTAATTTAATTTACGATGTTACATATACACATATTTTCAGATAGTTATATACCTACACACATTTCATCTTTTATGGATTATGTAACCATTACAACAAACAATTTACCAAGTGCTAGGTCAACTAGTATGCATTGTGAAAAGACTGTTTTACTCGATATTTTTGTTGTCCATAACCAAAATCTCTTAACATAGGCTCTCATGTTAAGGTAAACAGGTTAAAGAAGAAAGAAATCTTAATACTATTAATAATTTTATTCAACAACATTAAAATATTTATTTACATTTAATTGAGGCAAAACAGAGTTAATGAGTTACAAAATTATAAATTAAATTATTACTACTTACAGAAAAAGTTCAAAAACAGATATACATAACAACTATCAAATGTTTGATATTAATCTTATTTTTACAGACAACGGGAATAACTTTTTCTAAATTCCTGACAAAATCTAGACATTTTGTTTTGCATAGGCTATTTGCTTTGGCTTGAAAACACTGGAGTGTCTAATTGGTGGTACCTCTGTTAATTCTGTTCTTTCATCGATATCTACTACTGCGACAGCACCCTAAATATTATTCACGTTTAGTATTTATTTATTGTTATTAAATAATCCTGAATCACGACGTTTGTGTTTACAATATATTATTACATATTTGTCAAGTTCCTTTTGACACTGTTAACTGTCAAAGTCAAGACGATTCATCAGAAACTACTTTAAATGCGTTCTGAAATTTTATTAATTTAATTATTCTTATATATTTTTAGTTCATTTGTTATTCTTATATATTTTTTTATACAGTATATTTAATATATTTAATACATTATAATGTCAAGTTTTTGATAATTCGTAATGTCTGCTTCTGATAACAGTGACCAATTTACTTCCAATGACTTTTGCAATTATACTAGACACCACAGGCAAATTTCCCTCCTCTTAATGAATCTCAATAATATTTTTTCCAATTATGACAAATACTTTCTTATCACGATTTAATTTATCTTTTGTAGAAACTGCGACCTCTAAAATCTTAATCAAAATACGTCTGCAGCGTAATTATGGAAGAATGGATCTTAGTCAACTTTGTGAAGATGTCCGGCAAATCAATTGGACTAATAAAATTACAACTGAAAATATGGATATGAAAGTCAAAGTAGTTAATTCTATAATCATGCACTTTAAAAATTAAACATCTTCACTCGCCGTGGTTAACAGATAATTTAAAAGTTATAATACCGAAAAGGTGTTGAGCAAAATCACAACATAAGGTCTACATATCAAAATCAAAACAAAAAAAGAAACCGTTGCAATACATTGTGTAGGGAGGCACAATGTGACTGCCCGTATGTGTAAATTTCTTCAAGGAGTAGGAAAATCATTGAAAAATCTGCTCCGTGTCGTCTCATGCTATGGATAATATAGCAAAATAATATTTTAAATTCTGTCTCTTCACTACCGACATCCGATGTTCAACCGTTTGAAATGAATAAATCTATTTAATGATATGTTCCAGGAAACAGATTATCGATCTCATCAAATGCAGTCGGTAGTAATTGCATCGGAAAACAGTTCTCCCTATAATTTACATTGTTACTTCTGTAATTACACAGGAAAGTACCGGCTTTGACGAAGCCGAAAAACACCTCCCCAAGCAAAATCGGGGGATGATTCTCGGATTTTGCTCGGGCTGCCCGTCGTATCTGGGGCAGGCAAAGTATCGCAGTTTAGGTTTTCTGAGGGCAAATTCCGGCGAACAGCGACACCCTGCTCCACTCTAGATGTGGACTTTTGCAACATCCGGGGGTTTCACTCCAACCTAAGAACCAGCCACTACCACCTTGAGACGGCAATGAGAGAACTACTGACAATGATTCTTATGTAATTTAAAAAAAATATTTCAGGATATACAAAAAAAAAAAACATTAAAATTAATGATATGAATTTTATATAATATCAAATTCCTTCTAGAACAAAAACTACAATTGAAAGTACTGGAGGTGAATTTTTTCTCAGAATATCATAAGAAAGAAGTAGAATAACAAATAGATAACATGCTAGAACGAGATATGATCAGACCAACAGCGTCATCCTGGTCACCGATTTGGGTAGTAATAAGTGAAGAGTGTGGAGAATAGTTATTGATATAATAAAAGAAATCCTTCACCAACTTGGTAATAGTATTTCTTTATACTAGACTTAGCTTGTGGGTTTCATCAAATCAAAATAATAAATGTACATTTTGATGATGATGATAGATGATAGATAGATGATATTGTTATCGCGTCTCCCAATCTATCCTCTCATATTAAAAAACTTATCCAGATATTCCACAAGTAAAGGGATTTTAAATGAACCTGATTAACGAGAATTCCTTCGCAAAGAAGTGGCATCTTGGACACAATTAGCGACAAAGGCGTAGTGCCACACCCAGACAGATGAACTTTATTTTTTTTGACAAGTGTTCCTTAAGTATTAAACGCAAAGTACTATTATTTCTATTATTTTATTATTTATATCTTTTCTATGTTTTTTTGTGTCGGGGGTTATGTCTCGTTTTTTGGCAGAACTGTAAAAATACAATATCTTAATTTATAAAACACAAAGACACTCACTGACTCACTGACTCATTCATCGCTCTACAGCCCAAACCGTTATACCTAGAAAGCTGAAATTTGGACACAAGACTCCTGATATATTGAATAGGTGCAATAAGAAAGGATTTTGCAAAAGTCCAAACCGTTCCAAAGTTACAGCTAAAAAACCGTAAAAAATATAACGCGCCTGTTTGATAATAATTGTTGTTAATAAGTGGTGTGGAAATTCAAACAAAATGTTTGATCACTTTCGCTGTCCGTTGCGAAGCATGGGTAAACTGCTAGTTGTAAATAAAATTCAACCTATATAACATATTAAAATATTTATTTATTCACATCTAATTGAGAAAAACGGAGTTAAAGAGTTACCAAATCATAAATTAACTAATTAATATTTACAAAATAAAATGTAAAAACATGGAGATACATAACAATTACATATTTAATACTGTTTGACGTTAATCTTATTTTTTAAGCGGCAAAAGCGCAACTGAAATTATTTAAAAATTTAATATTTTTATTTTAACATTTTTAATTAAACATTGATAAATTGGTATTGTTTTTTTTTGCTAATACAATTATTATTAGATCTGTAATTTATTATTAAAAATGCAAAACTGCGTATGACCCCATAACGTATATATTAACTATTTTTATAATAATGAAGTTACCACAGAGTAAATAGAATCTACACAATCAGTTAATAAAATGTAAATGCATATTTGACAATACTCAATATTAAAACGCATCCCAGATGATTAATCTGCATTTGGATATTTAATTTCTAATATTTATCTGTGGTCAAATTAGATGAGACTTGAAAAAGACGATTACATATAGATAATACTATATACATATATTAAAATATTGTAAATAATTCACTAACACAATAATAATAGTCACATTTATTCTTATTCAGCGTCGTTTATCACAAAATTATTTATTAACACTAAACCTTCCAGTACCGGTCAAATTGACCGTTCTCAAACTTTTGTAAAACTTACACATTTTTAAACGTTATAATATTGTTATCAAACTACATGACAATTATTAGAATATGCATATAATATTTTCTTCACTCTTTACTTTTAGTTATTTCCATTATTACCTGCGTTATATAATAAAATAACTTTTAATTACCGGTCAATTTGACCGCGTGCGGTAGGAACAGGTATACAAGAGTTGTCGGTAGGTTTAGTGTTAATGTATTGATACATCTATTAATACTTTAAGGCAAATAAGCTTTTTATTTTGAGAATTATGACGATAAAAATAAGGTGTCCAACACCTGTTCTTAAATACATAATTCAATTTAAAACACATTTGATGTGTATTTTAATTAATATTCGACACTCAATATTACCGAGTGTTCAGAATTATAATATCGATTTAGAAATTTGTACCAAAGAAAAAATATATATATATTTGAAATTATTTTTTGCAGTTACTAACTAAATAGTCAATATTTAGTGTTGTCAAAAACATGAGAAAAGTCACTTTTAATTTTAAAGTCATTCTTATATAACACAATATCGCTTCAAGATCATTAATATTATAATAAATAAAATTTTAAACTTATATTTTAAATATTTAAAAGTCGATTTTACACAATTATTTTTTTTCAATTCATTCCAGCAACATCCCCGCCTTTCCTGAAGTCCGCATTCGCGAATATCCCCGTCCTATTCCTGTAGAGGGTGCAGATCACGGAGCCTCTTTCACGGTAGCGCACCATGCCATGACCTTTAGCTCTTAGGCCTTCCACTATTGCCTATAAACAAACAAATTTAAAACGCTTAGCAACACATTATCAAAAATATATCCTAATTGTGAGCCATATTCAAAATATATCTCAAATTATAGGCTATCCATAAAGTAAGAAATTCCCCAAAAATTTTTCTTAATCCCTTACCAATTTCTCATCAACAATTTACTAAATTTATGACTATGTTATGGTCGGAGTTATGTTAATTTCTTTACCTCAGTGATGCCGAATTCGTACTGCACGTGCATAGGGTATATCTGGTGATGAAAGCGAGCCTCGTCCACTGCCTGTTTGATTGTTTGTCCGAACCATAGTTTTCGCATTATTACCTGCAATATATATATAGCTAGACAAGTCACTATATTAATTACCTTGCCGTGTCTGGAATGTCAGTATGTCTTTTAAAAGGGTTCAAAACTAGGTTTCGATAAAAAAACTCAAATTTGTATTTATTTTTAACTTTTAAAGTGATTATTTTAAAGATCGTAGTGTGACGTCATATGCCAGCAACATACATGTTTTAATACACTGTAAAATAATCAGTTTTAATATATATATATATATATACACATATATATGTGTGTGTATATATATGTATATATGTTTGTTTTACAATAATAACATACCAAAGCTATGGCCGTAACTATCTTCGTACCACCAGAGGCTCCAATAACAAGTTTAGCATTACCACCCCTGTCGACTAAGACACTGGGACTCATGGTTGATAAAGGTCTTTTGTGGGGGGCTATAAAGTTAGCCGGTGATGGTTTCAGGCCAAAGAAGTTAGTGAAGCCTGGAGATGAGAAGTCGTCCATCACGTTGTTCATAATGATGCCCGTGTTGAGGGTTGAGAATCCCGCGCCGAAGCTGAAGGTATTATGATAATTATTTATTGATGAATCGTTTTAATCGTATTTGTGACTCACCTCTTTCACTTCAATGGTAAATATTACCTAATATTTACCAATAAAGTGAAGGTAATAGAAGAAGAGAAAGAGAAAGAGACCGCAATAATCAGTTTCAAATTCAATTAATTTTTAATAATTTGTAGCTACAAGATAAACAATTACACCTAAGTCTGTTTTTACACGGTAGATTGGTTCCAGAAAAAACCGTGTAAAAAAGACATTGATCGTATGCAAAAATAGGTGATTGGTTCCTAATCTCTAAAACCTATTAAAATTAGTGAAAAACAAGGATTTTTTAAGAACAAGTATTCATGTTTATTTAATTAAATCATATATACAATGTTTATTTTTACAAGCATAGTTATTGAAGATTATTCACAAAATATTAACACATTTCAATTGCTCTGACCAGTAAATTTGCTTGTATGCACAAAAAGTGAATTCCCCTAAATTTGTAATATGAACATATTTCGCAGAAATTAAATTTGACAAAAAAAATTAAGCCCAAAAATTTTTTAATCGTTCTAAATGGAATAAAATCGTGTAAAAAAATTAAAAATATTTTATTTTCAAACCGTGTTATATCAAAACCGTGTAAAAAAAGACCGTGTAAAAACAGACTTAGGTGTATTCTAAAGCAACTTTAACACTAAACCTACCAGTACCGGTCAAATTGACCGGTATATTTCCATTATTACCTGCGTTATATAATAAAATAACTTTTAATTGCCGGTCAATTTGACCGCGTGCGGTAGGAACAGGTATACAAGAATTGTCGGTAGGTTTAGTGTTAACAATAACCCAAATAATGGCATATATGTGTGGTAATAATAATAGAATTGATAACATTAATACTCACTAATAATTAATTGAGCTCGTGACAGAGACGGCATCTCCGTTGTCCGCTATAACTGAGAGGTGGGCTGTTCCTGCATCCGGTTTCACATATTCCGTGACACCATAGTATTTGGTGTCGTTGCTGGTAAGTTTATCATTTATCAGATTCCGAATTTCCAAACCATATTCAGGTGATGTTATTTTTTGTAGAAACTGTAAAAATTTTATATATATTATAAACTTTTTGATATTTAGGAATTAATTTGAAGATATTTTTGTACCCACCCAGTCCAAATCCAAAAATTCTGAATCACCTAGCTTAGTCCTAGCTGCGTACGCAAATTTGAAAGCTTCTATGATCCTGTGGTATGTGAGTATTTTATTATCCGTCCCGTGGATGCTCTCGGGGGTGAAGTTGTATGTGTTGAGGATGTTCAGGATATTAACTAGGATCGCCCCACTGCTGGGTGGTGGCGGGCTATATATTGTGTCTCCATTGCTGAAGGATATCGCTACGGGTTCGGTGATTTGGGGTCTGAAAAAAAAAAATATTTAATTGTGATTTTAGAACTATTATAGGCTTGTCTCATTTTCCTATTACTTCTGGGGTCAAATTATGTAAAATATTAAAATTCATTATATTTAATAAAGTGATATAGTTTTTGTTTATATCATTCTTATCTTCAGTTTCTAAAAGGATATTTCTGATTGGTTAATGGTTCAGCCAGACAAACAAAACTCATGATAATGATGTTCAATAATTCTTAGTTTGATTATCTTTTTAGAAACTTAAAACTTGACTTGACTAAGACTCTCCTACTTCTTCTTGCGTGCTTAGAGCTGTTTACAATTGAATAAATTTAAATTCAAAATATTTTTATTTAAGTAAGCATTTACACGCACTTTTGATTCAACAATTATTACTATAAAAAAGGTCAGTGTATTCAGTCCGTGAGTAAGCTACCACCGGCTCGGAATGCTGCTCCACTGGTAAAAACCGACCAGAAACTCAACAGATGCTCTTTTTAAAATAAATTTAACAATCTTTGATGTATGCATTATAGTATCTATCCCGCAAATGAGTCAACACATTTCGATCCACTAAAAAGTAATGAATGTTATAATAAAATTAATGTTATTAAATAAATACACTTTTGATTTTAGATTTATAACTAAGAAAAGTCTTGCCTTTCTTAGTTTTGAAGATAAGATATTTTGTTGAACTTTATTATTTGTATATGTACATGAATGATTGGTTAATTTTTTGAAGACGAAATTTAGGCGTTAGAAGTTTATTTTTATTTATTGTATTTATGCTGTCTGTCACTCTTTTTTATATAAGTATTTAAGTTTTGGCGTTATAACAATATGTTATAAAATACGTATAGAGAAACGATCGTATGAATACGAATTTCTTTAAAAATATTTCTTTGAAATTTTTTAGTTTATAAATAGACCGCACTGCTTTTTTGTAAAACTAATATAGAATTAATTTCGGCAGCAATTACTATAAAAATAATTTAAATAACCGAGTCGAGCCGTATTAACGTCCATTAATTATCTTATTATTTTAATTGCAAAGACGACATGAGTTTGCCTGCGAGAGTTGTTAGATGAGGGTCATACCTAAGAAAACTATTGAGTCAGTTAGTTCAAATACTAAGTTAAGGAAAAAGTTACAATTTTTACTTTTTACATTAGGGAGTGTGAACTGGAGTTCATCAATTTGGAGTTCCGAATTATTTGTTATGTTTTTTTGCATATTATTTATTACTGCATAATTCTTAACTTACTGGTACATCTCCAAGTCCTCGGCAGTTATGATACTGCCGACTCTCTTCAGATCTTCCAAGAACTCCACTGACAGGGCTCCAGTGTAAAGTTCGTCACCCCCTTTCTCTGCTATCATTCTTAGAGTATTGCAGAGACCCTCGGCGGGCTTGATATGTGTGCCCGCTTTGTAGAACTTATTTTGTGACGAGTCCCAGTAAACTCTCCTGTAAATTAGATAAAACGAAATGAAATTAAGTTTCACAAAAATATGGCAAATGGGAATCTGAACTGATATTTCGACAATTGTCTTCTGAAACACTTTACTGCAGTGCATGAAGATATTTTAAGACAAATTCATACGTAATATATGTTCATATAATATTGTCTTATTTTCAATAAACTTTTTTTCTCTTTTTAACAAAGAAAAAAATAAGAGAGATGGAAATATCATGATAAATATATGATATCATCTTTTTATCTTACAAATATGTTATTAGGTATTATCATGACAATACCTAGTAATTAAAAAGCCTATAGAACGTATTTCAATCAAATTAAAACTACAGATACCGTACAGTTGGAAAATTAAAAACTTTAAAGTAACTTAAAGGCAGTGTTAAATTCGAATAAAAATATTGAGATGAAAACAATTCCAACTATTAAATTGAATCAAACAATAAATCCTATTTACAAAATTGTATTGAAATCGGTTCGGTGGTTTCGAAGATCATACGAACATCGTGACAATGGACTTTTATACGTATAAAAAGTATATAATAACATAAAAAAAATCCACTAACTTTAAATTTGGATCGTTCTTGATATTCTGAGCGGATTGAGTTCCATCGTACAGCGCTTTAGACATGGTGAACCCACACATGCACATATCCAGAGTGGGTTTCACCAAACTTTCCCACGGCAGCTTTCCCCATCGCTTGTGCGCTGCCCACATACCACGGACCTCTCCCGGTACTCCTATTGCCAAAGAACCTGATACCAAAAATTAATAGGAATTAGGAGAATAGTTTTAGAGTCAAACAACTTTTTTATTCCTCTGATTACTTATTTTTATAGGATAGTAGTTTCTTTAGGATTAATTATTTATGAAATTAACGAATTTGACTGCTTTGAAAAGTCTATTTTTTAGTCTCATATCAGATAATACAATCTTATGTATTAGATAATAAATTATGAAAAACGATTCATGTACTCATATACTCCTTCAAAAATTATAATATTTCACAATAAATTAATAATTTGCTTAACTACTTTATTTCCTTTCTTACCTTTACGAGCCTTATCAGCATTCCCATGGTACATATCTCTCGATGCTGCACCGGGGGCTCTCTCTCTAGCGATCACGGAGTAGGCTTTCTCCTCTTCCTTAATATATACTGTCATGAAGAAGCCGCCGCCTATGCCCATGCTCTGCTGGTTGTGTAACCCGTTGCAGAACATAGCCGCGATAGCAGCGTCCACGGCTGACCCATTATTTGATATTATGGTCCTGAACACGATTATATACATGTGATTATTTGTTTATTTGCTTAAAATATTTTCGTGCTTTTATAACTCAATCTATTATCTTGTTTTGAGTTTTGTACTAATAAGGATTCAGAAAAGAGTATAAAGTTATCTCTAAGTGAAGACAAAGCTGCCGCAAAAAGCTAAAAACTAGCTTTTTGCGGCAATTATAAATAAAGACAACAATTCACGCATTATTATAGCCGCACATCACACAATTTGTTAATTAATAAGTTACTTATAGATATAGAATATTGTTACAATTCTACGGCTTTATACAAAATTTAAACATTTTATTGTTATATATATGTAGTATTCCACTCTCAAAGTGGACTTTTTCAACATCAGACTTCATTTCAACTTAAACGACGTCCCTTAGTAGGCCTGTAGACGTTAACGTAGACCTGAACTCTGAACTCTGGCTGCGCGTCGATATGCACGATCATGTCCGAGTCTACGCGTGCCTCTGCAGGTTGAATAGCGGTAATGCAGAAACAGATCAACTCTTGAGCGATGTCCAATCGAAGATTGCGGATCTTCTTTCGCAAATTTCTTATGTCGAATTCGCAGTCCTTGGGACCTTAATGAGTACAATGCCGATTGACTAGGGTCTCGTTGACTATGTGATTTTGAACGTTCTATGCCGGAAATAATTATTCGGCAAAAATGCATCCGACAGTTTATTTGTTCCTTGGATGTTCATAAATGGAGTAGGCCAGATGGCATTGGGAAATTTACTCTCTTGGGACAACTTGTATCTTCTATAACAGAGACCTCCTTGAGGACGGTCTCAGAATGGGGTGAACTGAACCTCGTTCTTTTTTATCCCCAAAAGATTCAATTTTACGCGTTTATCACTACAAAAAATCTATATATCATAACGCCGTTCTTCGAAGGCATTTCTCTCTATTCCTCCAAAGACATAAATAATAAATTTCTTCTTAATAAATATTAGGTAAATAAAACGCAGTATTTTCGTCACTTGTTCTTATTATATTTGAAATATTAAAATCATAATGCAGTCATTTCCATGTCCAATTTATCAATCGTTAGGTCACTTAGCATAGTAACATCGCTTGAAACGGCTGTCAGTGAGCTGTTAGCAAGCTTTTAACTCGGTATTTTTGGGTTAAATTAGTGTGCTTAAAATTGAATAATGAAATGGGTCCATAACACTAAGTTATTATATAATCATTTTAATAATACTAAACTTGCTACACTATTTATTCTATCTCATTATTTTGATGTCTTTAATATACATGTAATATTTAATACTGATTAATAACTTTTATTCGAAATACGCCTGTTATTTTGATATCTTTGTGCAATTATTAAAATGTTTTTATTTATTTATACAAGACATCAAAATAGTTTTCGGGCGTACCTAGTTGTCATTTATAGTTTTATTTATAGAAAAATTAACAGCTACGAAACAGTAAATGTTAATGTTTTCTTACCAAATATTAAGGTCTGGCCGTAAAATGAAGACAGAATACGAATAGATTCGAATCGTTAATATACCAGCTACAGCTTCCTTCTTATTTAAGCGATATAAATCAACTACGCGATATCCTAAGGATATTCGATGCAGATTTTGTTAAAATGTTTTTATAATTATATGAAGAATTAATGTCTATAGATATTTAAAAATAATGTACACAGATCCGTATTTTATTTTAAATTAGTTATTGCTATTATCATTAATGACAAAAACATCAGAATAAGTTTTCAAATTGTTACTCGATTGTTTGAGAAGTGCGCAAACATTACTTGATCTAAAACTTAAAATATATTTGGGACATAATTGCAATGTAACAGGAATGCTGTGTGTTACGAGTAGCTTGTTACCTGAGACGTATATGCTGTGTGTTACGAGTAGCTTGTTACCTGAGACATATATGCTGTGTGTTACGAGTAGCTTGTTACCTGAGACATATATGCTGTGTATTACGAGTAGCTTGTTACCTGAGACATATATGCTGTGTGTTACGAGTAGCTTGTTACCTGAGACATATATGCTGTGTGTTACGAGTAGCTTGTTACCTGAGACATATATGCTGTGTGTTACGAGTAGCTTGTTACCTGACACATATATGCTGTGTGTTACGAGTAGCTTGTTACCTGACACATATATGCTGTGTGTTACGAGTAGCTTGTTACCTGAGACATATATGCTGTGTGTTACCAGTAGCTTGTTACCTGAGACATAGAACGCTTCCTCTGTCGCTGTGTTGTCTCGATAGAATAATAATTTATTTTGGTTAACGTCATAGTCAGTATATTACAGCATTTATATTCCTTTTAAATTTAATGAGGTCGCACCCTTTTAAAGTATATATATATTTAATACGAACAGTTTCTTAGTTAACTATAAAACATTAAATATTCATTTTAAAACGAAAGTGAAGTTTAAATATAATAATAAATAATTTAAATTCTTTAAACATCTAAATCTGGGATCAGTTAACTCTTTTGATTTGATATTATAGTAATATTGTATAATTAGTATATATATTATATAAATAAAGGTATCTCACCTGCCTATTTGCGAGCATTCCGGTGAATCAGTGCATACAGCTGCTTTCTTGAAAAAATGAAGCCTTGATGGGGACGGTGGTAGTGGATCAATGGGATCCAGTGGTTCAGCTAATCTCCAAGAGTTGTAATCCGCTCTTCCAATGAGGTATCCACTCAACGCTGACACCAGCACCAATATCACCAACCCGGATATTAAGAGTTTTGTTTTTGTTTTGTACGGTCTGAAACAAAAATGTTACCATATATTATATTTCTCAATTTTCATGTAATGTATATTAAGATTAATGGAACTCCGAATGTCGGAAAGATCTATATTTGTATAAGCAGTAAGTATTATAGATTTTGATTCTGATTGTGTTTCAAAATTGTATATATCATCATTTATATTAAGAGTAATTACACTAACGTTTTTATAATGTTAATTTTAAGTTAGTTTTTAATTTGTTAGACATATATATTATGTATTTTTATTTTCTATTTTAAGGTCATTTTTGATAAATTACTACACGCCATTTTAACCTATAAATTTTCAACACCTACGTCAAGAAAAAAGGAATTAAATAATTAAAATAAAAAAAAAATCCTTTTAACTGAAGTCACTAACCTGTGAAGAGCGGCAACAGCGCACTTTGATTACGACACTAACAATGATGGAAGAAATGGCTACTTTCATAATATAACAAAATCATTTAAATTTGATATTCACTGTTAATCGGAAAATCGATAACTCATTATCCAATTTAGTACTTCCTTTACATAGTAATTAAATTGTCAAATTTTTATTATTTATATTTACTTAATACAGTTACAATGTATGGTAATGTTCATTCGCAATATGATATTTGAAATATTTAACTTTTTTATTTATACCGGCTATTCTTTTGTCGAAATGAAAAAGTAATAGGACCTGCCGTGTTGTATAGATCAAGACGCTGGGCTATGGTATTCAGTGATTGAGGCAAGTGCATACTGAAATGCGAATATTGAGAATGATTCGTCGTTATACGAGTTGGATAAAGTAAAAAGTAGTCTTAGTATCACCAGTGATAGAAAGATGAGACGTAATCTTTTGAGATATTACGTAATAAGGAAAGAAAAGTATCAGCAAAAGTAAGTATGAATGTGGATTGTTAAAAGAGAAGTGGGCAAGGAGATATGCAGTGAAAAATATATGATGAAGAAACAAGTCTCCAATGAGAGAGATGACGTGTGTTAGAAAAGTTAAGAAACTGACATATTGCGTCACCCAAATAATTTTGAAAATCATTTTGAAATATTTATCGGTTAACTTTATTCTATGGTCGTTATTATTAAATTATTAAATAATGTAGTTAAATTATTATATGTAATATTATTAATACACCAATAATAGTTTTAGAACAATAAGTCATCATTTTTATTACTATTTGTACATATATTATTGAAGTTGTAAAAAATATGTATTTTTGTATGATACATAAATTTATTATATTACCTATTATTTTCGGATTATGAGATAAACAACAGTTAAAGTAGAACTCTAGTTAAACAGACAATTTAGTATTAATTAGAATTATCCTGTGCTGCACCAAATGATTAAAACTGGTGACGTTTTCATAAAAAAACTGAGCTATTTTATTGGACAACAACCGTAAATAGGACACTACAGTCTATGTTACTTCCCAATAAATTAATATTATATAGAATATAAATAGATGTATATATCATGCTAATCTTGAAAGTATAATTATAATAAAACTATTTTTAGGCAAGAAAATTGTGTACGTATAATATTATAAGGGCAGTACGAACACGCACTTACTTTTCGGGATAATCGTCTTCGTCATTACTGAAATTTCCTTGTAATATCGCGTGAATCTGGTGCATTGGGGACACCAAACTTATTGTGTCCATCGGTATATCATCTATTTGATTACTTATAAAGTTTCGTCGGTGTAAACCACTTCGTAAAGAATGACCCATGATTATTATTTAACACTTTGACAGCTTCACACAATAACAACATAACCTATACATTCTATTATGATATACTTTTAATTATAATAGCGGTACGTTGGTTATTTTTAAATATATATTAATTTCGTTTACTGTTACTGATACGTTATTCAAGTGTATGGAGTATGCAGTGAACTTAGCGGCTTGCGGGTACAACAAAATCAATAAACTGAACAGCTGTTCATGCCGGTTCTTGGTATTGAGTTCAATGTTTTAAAACTAGATGGCGCTATTCATTTAATATATAAATTTAAAGATATCTATAAGTATGTATTTTTAATAATATTAAATAAGTCTCTATAATATTAAAATTTACAAACTTAGTTTATTTTCTACATAGTAACGTTTTTGAAAATATCGTAATGCAAAAACGCAATTAGAAGGAATAATTTGACACAAATATCAGGAGTACCAACTGTGTAACGAAACTTAAACGTATATAATTGTCATATCTAAATCATTGAAAAAAAAAATACATCTATTTTAAATATTAAATTAGGTTTTACCGTCTAGAAAGATTTAGATGACCATTATTCTATATTATTACCACAGTTTACAATAATAACAAGACTAAACTTCAAAGTAATATTTTTTTTCAACATTGTTGAGCTGAGCTCGTAACCGTTTGGGAAACTTCTTTTTGAAGCAACATCACATAAAAACTACAGAACCGATTTGAATGAAAATTAGCAGACTTGTAGAGCTTGGGAATGGGCATGTTGTTGAAAAATGAATAAATTATCTCATATCAAAATATCTTCTATATGAGCTGCATTCAAATACTATAATATAATAGGATATGTTAAACTCAATGCTTATAATATTATCAATGAATTTGTCAAGTATTTTGTCATACGACGTATCAACTTCAATTATATAAGTGATTTAATTCTTCGTACTTGTGGAATATCTCGAGTTACTTTAAGTGATACTTATACTTGAATAAAAAAATACTATTATTAGTGGTGTATCGTACAAAGGGGCTCCGCTGACCCCACGACACAACCTCTAAACGGGCAACGTCATCAATAGCTACGTATACGATTACTCCCTAATTTGCTTATTAAAACTAACGACTTACCTGTCTGCTTCTGTTATGCTTCAAAGAAGGAAGTCACATAGTCAGTCTGTACTAGTAAAGGATTTGGGGTTCCCCAGAGAATAGGATAAATTGTATAAAACTAATAAAAGGGAAATAATTATGGGACAAATAATTTGATACTTAAGTGTTCCGTCGCGTGACCTTCGGTTCCACGCACACTTCGAGTGAGAAGGCGGCCACCAATTCGGCGCTGCAGCCAACAATTCAAACACTCGACACTAATGTAATTTACTCTTTTGGAAACTTCTAGAACCGATAATGATTACTCCGCAAAATCGTTAAGCACCGAGGTTCAACGAGAACCGCTCACCGAGAACTATCTTCGAGAACTGTTGTTCGAGAACTGTCTCGACCGTTACGCGTGCGTTTGTCACACCACCAAAAACGTAACATCTACCCTCGATTTGTTAATAATTAAAATATATTTAGCGCCTGACGATTGCTATTAGCAACTGTACAATTTAATTAATAACTATTCCGAACAATCCCCCGCCCCAGCCAGGCGAAACCTGACTGAGTCTAAACGTAATACCAGGCACCTGAAAAGTGTCTAAGCTACTGGTAACCGAGAGAGAGTAGCTACTGCCCGCTTTAACACAGAATTGCCCACATGTACTTCTGCGACTCTTGGAATTCCATCTGCGCCTGTTAATAACCTTAGAATACGACCCCGTCTCCAGGAGAGTGGAGGCATATTCATTTCTTTAACTAAGACAAGATCACCGACCTTAGGTGGCTCAGTTTTATCAGTCCATCGTACACGCTGTTGCAACAAATGTAAGTACTCTAAATTAAACCTACGCCAAAAACTTTGAGATAGCTGTTGTAACAGTTCAAAACGTGTGAGCCTATAAAGTGGGGTATTCTCTAAAGGATATTCTGGCAGAGCTGTGAGTGGACCACCGACCAAAAAGTGACCTGGAGTCAATACATCCAAATCATTTGGGTCCGAAGAGACTGAACAAAGAGGTCGCGAATTAAGGACCGCTTCAATTTTGCAAAACACCGTCTGCAATTCTTCAAAGGTGAGTACCGTATCTCCAATCACCCGGCGAAGATGTGTCTTCGCGACCTTTACAACCGCCTCAAATATGCCACCCCAAGAAGGATATGCTGGAGGATCAAATTTCCACCGGATACCCTGCTGAGACATTTTTTGACCTATACAATCCTGACTTTCATATAAAAATTTGTGTACCTCTGAGAGATACCTATCTCCTCCCTTAAAATTTGTACCACAGTCGGACCGAATCAAAGAAGGTAAACCGCGCCAACTGACGAATCGAGACAGACAAGCTATAAAAGCCTCAGTACTAAGACTTGAGACCACCTCTAAATGTACGGCCTTAGTAGATAGGCAAACAAACACGCACAAGTACGCCTTACAGATTCGAGCACTTCGACCAGTAAAAGCTTTGACCATAAACGGACCCGCAAAATCCGTACCAACTCCAGAGAAAGGTCTAGAAATCTTTACTCTATCTGGAGGCAAGTCTCCCATTTGAGGTTGAGTAAGGGTAGCCTTTAACCTATAACACGGCATACATCGGTAAATAACTTTTCGAATTGCCCGTCTAGCTGACAAAATCCAAAATTCCCGCTGTAGGATAGCTAGCAGCGTATTTAGCCCCGCGTGTGCATTTCTTACGTGTCGGTCTACAATTAAAAGGTTCACAAGTGAACCACCCTTTGGCAGTAGGAGAGGATGTCGCGCCTCATAAGGTAAATCTGCGTTACGCAATCTACCTCCTACTCGAACTAAACCCTTGTCATCGAGGAACGGATTCAATCGAGATACAGCACCTTTCAACTTGACGCACCCGTTTTGCAAACTGGAAATAACTGATTTAAAATTTTCAAGTTGCAGTACGCGAACCCAGAAAACCAAGGCTTCGCGACGCTCCTCGGGATCGAGCACCGGAGATGATAGCCTATTAGACTTTTGCCGTGAATTTCGAATAAATCTTTTAATCCATCCCGTAACTCCCAATAACTTATTAAGAGAACTAAACCGATCTAGTAAAGGTTGCAAATCACCAGTAAGTTCCTTCTGTACCGTACAAATACGTAAACCTGGTAAAGGCTCCACAATATCCAGAACCGTATGAGGCCAAGAACTTTCAAGTTCACAAAGCCAAGCTGGTCCCCACCAGAGATGATGGTCAACCAAACCCGGAGATTCACAGCCTCGTGACGCACAATCTGCAGGGTTCAAATCACCGGGAACATGTCTCCAATTAATAACCGCCTTTGAATTTTGAATTTGTGATACCCGGTTAGCCACAAAAACCTCCAAAGCATGGACAGATGCTCTTAACCAACCAAGAACAATCTGACTGTCAGTCCAAGCAAGTCCTTTTCAATTTCCACCACTTGCCCCAAAGTAGAATTCAAATGATTTAGAAGTCTTGTTAAAAGGGCTGCCCCGGATAATTCTAATTTTGGAATCGTGAGCCTTGATCTCACAGGAGCGACCTTACTCTTAGCCATAACCAACTTAATAGTCACATTATCCTTCGGGTCCATAACACGAAGATAGACGGCAGCCGCATAACCTCGTTCGGAAGCATCACAAAATCCATGCAGGCTGACACGACATTTAGACGTCGGAAAGAAGGCTCGGTCTATTTTAATAAATTCAAGATCTGGCAGAGATGTTACAAACCGAGACCAAGCATGGAGCAACTCACCAATGAGAGGGGCATCCCACGTCAATTCCTGCAACCAAAGTTTCTGAAGGAAACACTTGGCCCAAAATACAACCGGCGCCAACCAACCATTGGGATCAAAAATCCGAGCTACGGTTGACAGTACCATACGCTTAGTCCAAACCTTGCAGATAGTTATATCCTGTACACGAAATGTGAAAACATCTGGGACCGGTTGGTACTGTACTCCGAGAAGAGTGACTACGTTAGGATCTTCTATATTTTGAAAGAGATGTGGGGCTTGCTGGTGCTCTTCCGGTAAATCTTCAAGAAGAACCTGCGAGTTGGATATCCACTTTCTTAATTCATACCCACCAGACCTCAAGATACCGATCAGCTCATCTCTTAAAACCTTCGCCTCTTCTTCACTGGCAGCACCTGTACATATGTCATCGACATAGACATCGCTTGATAAAATAGCGGCTGCCCTGGGAAAGTAAATACGCTTGCGATCCGCAAGTTCCAGTAAAGACCTTATAGCAATGAACGGACTAGACTTGAGTCCATAAGTGTTCGTATTTAGCTCATATACAGTCATTGGATGAGATGGATCCTCTCGCCACAGTATGAGCTGATAACACCGATCATCTGGATGAATAAGAGTCTGACGAAACATCATCCTTATATCCGCAACAAAAACGACTTGATGTCGGCGGAAGCTGGTTAAGAGGTCTGAAATATCACGATGCAGTTTTGGACCGGCATGCAAACATTGGTTTAAGGTAACACCGTTAGAGGTGGGTGCTGAACCATCAAAAACTACTCTAATCTTTCCTGCCTTAAACACAGCATGATGAGGGATAAAATAATGCTCTTTAGAACGCCAATCATATTTGGAAACCGACATGTGGCCCAACTCCAGGTATTCTCTCATGAAATTTAAATAGTCTTGTTTGAAAGCCACATCACGTTTCATACGACGTTCCATGGAGATTAGTCTTTTCTCTGCCAGCATCCTGGACTGACCAAGGGGAGAACGAGAGGGCAAGAAGGGCAACCGTGTCACAAACCGACCTGAATGGAGCCGACCGGTATTATTCTGGAAGAATAATTCGCATTCCTGGTGCTGCGGGTTGACACGAGGCGCTGTAGGAGGTTCCTCTATTTCCCAAAATCGCTGAACTGCGTCAGCGAGGGATAGACCTACTTGAAAGCGGGCGTTATCCGGAGAGGAGAGTACTGGAAATGCTGGACCCATAATGACTTCACCAAGATCAGTATTTATTGCAGAAAGACCACCTGCTTGAAGAAGCTTACTGCTTTCCAACCGTAACAATCCAAGAACATCTGCTCCGAGTAGAACATCAACTGGTCCCGGAATGTGGAAACCTGGGTCAGCAAGAGAGAGTTTAGACGTTAAACCTACGACGCCTGGAGGTAATGAAACTACTGGATGCTGTCCCAAGATATTATCCAAGACGATCGCTGTCGTCGTGATCCGAGGAGAAGGGGAATGAAGTGGAGAAAAGGATAGTGAGACTTTCCCCACCAACCCAGACACCTTCACTCCACCAACCCCATGAATAAAGTTCGCGCCAGGAGCAACATGTAAAGATAATTTCTTCATCAACCGTGTTGACACAAGACACCCCTGAGAGCCTGAATCCAAAATCGCGCGCGCGGTAACCTGTTCGCTCCGAAGAGAACCAACACGAACATACGCAGTAGGTAGCAAAACGGTTATAGGAGAAGATGGAGACACGCATGGAGAACGAGGAAGGAGTCAACAATCCTGATCACGATTACAGCTGTCCGGTGAGAGAACGTTACCAGACCCTTCCTTCAAACGTCGATGAGAATGTTGATTGCGTTGCCCCAAGCGAGGATGATCTATATAAGGAAGCTGCGCTTGTGGCTCAATCCAGCAGCTCCGATCCGTAACTGCACCAGCCTTGTTCCGAGAACCGTGAGGACCCCCGCCCGTACGAGGTGGTGAACGACGACCACCATTGTCACCTCGATTAGAAAACGAATTACTATTTCGTGGTGAAACATACTTGACGCCTCCGGTCCAAGGCTGAGGCGAGTTCCTTATATCACACCCTGGAGAATTTGATGGTGATGCTTGACCCGTAGCAACTGGTTGAGGAGATCCATTGCGATTGCCACAAAGTAGGAGATGATGATTACCTCTACACTGCGCACAGGGACGGGCCGACGACACCTAAACAATTGTAACACCAATTACGCTGACGAGTAATACTGCGCCGCGCCTGCCAACGAAGATTTTTAAATTTATGGCAGCTCGTAACACCATGTCCAGAATCTCGGCAATATGAACACCTACGATCATCCTTCTGTGCTGCTGCCGCAGTGTACATACGAGGTATCTCACGCGGCCGAACCATCTGACGATTTTCAGCTGCGGGCCGTATACGAGAATAAGCAACTGAGGGTCCGGGTAGAGGAACGTTCTCCATACGACGACACTCCTCCTCCAGGAAAACAATTAATTCATCAAACTGGGGAAGATGAGTGGCGGAGTCCCCATCGTATTCCAATTCGAACCGATTTCTTAAGTCATGTGATAATTTACTTAACACGATGTGTAATAACAAAAATGACCAACTCGTCACTGGCAATTCTAATCCCTTTAAACCGTTAAGTGCAATTAACAACGGGTTAAGAAGCTTCGTTCGTAAGGCGTGCTCCAATGATCCTTGGTAAACCTAAAATGGCAGAAACATGATTATCTGCTAGCCGTCGAACATTCTGGTACCTACGCTTGAGTAAGTCCCGAGAAATGTCATAATTTGCATCGACGAGCTCCAAGTGTTGCACTAACCCTTTAGCCTCACCAGTCAATGAAGCCATCAAATAAGCTAACTTTTGAGCAGGGGTCAAATCCTTACGACAATGTACCAAGCTATCGTACAAGTTACTAAACGCAACCCACTGTCCTAAATCGCCGCTGAAGTGCGGTAAGTCGAGGACTGGCAACCTACTAATTAATGCCGGCGAACTATCCGTATCCGGAATTATGCGAGGATCATTTATCTTAGAAGCATTGATATTGCCTACTGCCTGACGTAATTGATCCGCCAGATCGTCCGCTTGATTAACGTCACAATTGATTTTACTCAGAACGTCACCGTCCAAGTCCATTTCCAAAAGAGACCGGTACGCATCATACAAATCAGCCAACTGACTATCTAATAATTTATAACGCGATAATAAAGCCTGAGCACGATCGTTACGTTCAATATTTAGAACAGCGGAGCCGAGCCAACGCAATACGCCGGCAATTCGTGCGGTATGTTTAGCACTCATCGCGAAAATAAAAATAAAAATAAAAATCAAATAAAATAAAAAAAGTAAATTTAAATCCAAAATAAAGAATTCCCGGATATAATAATATGTGAGCCAATAACCAACGATTATATTGAATAATATAATACTAACTAATTACTTACTGAAACAACTAAATTGAAAATAAATTAAGTTACACTAATTAACAAACCGGTTTAAAAATATGTTACGTGGCGAGTAAGCGTACAACGATTTTATAAACGTCACAAAGAAAGTAATCCTAGCTATTTATTTTTACGAAAATAATAGAAATTATACAACTAAATATTAATTAACCGTTAATAAAAAATAACCCTTAATAATAAAATAACAAAATAATTAATTAGTAATAGCCGCGTATATCAATTGATTATGCAACCCGTAATACCGAATATTAACGTTTTAAACCTACTCGATTAACAACCACGCTCTGCTACCAGCAATTGTATCGTACAAAGGGGCTCCGCTGACCCCACGACACAACCTCTAAACGGGCAACGTCATCAATAGCTACGTATACGATTACTCCCTAATTTGCTTATTAAAACTAACGACTTACCTGTCTGCTTCTGTTATGCTTCAAAGAAGGAAGTCACATAGTCAGTCTGTACTAGTAAAGGATTTGGGGTTCCCCAGAGAATAGGATAAATTGTATAAAACTAATAAAAGGGAAATAATTATGGGACAAATAATTTGATACTTAAGTGTTCCGTCGCGTGACCTTCGGTTCCACGCACACTTCGAGTGAGAAGGCGGCCACCAATTCGGCGCTGCAGCCAACAATTCAAACACTCGACACTAATGTAATTTACTCTTTTGGAAACTTCTAGAACCGATAATGATTACTCCGCAAAATCGTTAAGCACCGAGGTTCAACGAGAACCGCTCACCGAGAACTATCTTCGAGAACTGTTGTTCGAGAACTGTCTCGACCGTTACGCGTGCGTTTGTCACACCACCAAAAACGTAACATCTACCCTCGATTTGTTAATAATTAAAATATATTTAGCGCCTGACGATTGCTATTAGCAACTGTACAATTTAATTAATAACTATTCCGAACAAGTGGTAAAATCTATAACTTCACTTCATAATATCTATATTATATATATCAGAGATATACCATTCACCGACTCATCACGAAATCGAAAGTATCTGTGACCTATCTTTACTCTACTTCTTTGTGACGTAGACGTCCACTAAGAACGGATTTTAAGGAATTCCTATCCCAAAGGATTTCAACTTTTTGCATTTCGCCAAGTTTTAAACCTGTAGGAGTTATACACTTAATGCGGGTACCATAGCAACGGTTACCCAGCTAAGCGGGTGTAAATCAGCTATATATATATATATATATATATATATATATATATATATATACATATATATATATATATATATATATATATATATATACATATATATATATATATAGCTGATCTATCTATTTATTAATGTCATCTGTTTTAGATGTCATTGATTTTATCTTCTGTCGATTAATTTTAAATGTTAATATTCTATCGTTGCAATTACATTTAAAAACAGTAGTCACAAGAAAAATTACAAATATTTTTTTTATTATATCCATAAATTATTATCTATAAGGAAAATTTTACAGATAAGTAAACCAGTCGCTACGTAAAATTGAAGGAAATAAAAAAGTCTTATTATAAGACTCACATAAAAAATAAAAATCAATCTTCGCTTGTATGAAAGAACAAGTTTTTGTTGTATTCGTAATTTGTTTGTGGTTTGTATGAAAAAATTAATTCACTTACCTGTTTGTAGAGTACTCGAGTACTAAAGTGTCATATATATATATATATATATATATATATATATATATATATATATATATATTTATTTAATGTCATCTATTATACGAAGATGTTCTATACATACTGTAAGTATGTATAGAACATCTTCGTATAATCATTTTTGTTGAGAGATAACGCCGTCATCATGACGCTATTAAAATTGTCATACATATTGCATTACGTCAGCCGTCTGATAATTTCATACGGAGAATACGTTGACGTTGAATCCAACATAATTGTAACGTCATGTTCAGGCAAAAGATAACTGATTTATTTATTTACCGGATACAAAAACTTAATTATTAATATTGCATTTTTTTCAATAGATTAGATTTACTATTTACTATTATGTAATGTGTGTATACACGACATACCGCTGTTTTTGTTTGTGACGTCACGTTCAGACAAAACACAAGCAAAACCTTTAAGTACGACTATGACTATTTTGATATACATATATTACTCTTTAAACATTCCATCAACGTAACAATGAAGCAACAGATGGCATCCTTCTTTTATCGTCATATTGATATTTGATGTGAATGGGAGCCCTTATTTTCTCTGAGAACATATACATATAATTTATAAATACAGCTCTTTTCAACGAAGAAATTTCTTTCAGTGGTGTTGCGTGAACTAATATAGACTTGGGCGAAGTTGCATCAGCGAGGCCCCTTTTCTTTCGTTTTTATCGCGTTTTTATTTCGGGTATTTTAATCTGATGGCATCGCCTTTAAAGAAGCCTCGCGAGGCCCTTCTAGGTGCAAGATTGTGGGTGAGGGCCCACATCGCTCGCACCTAGCCACGGCCCCCTAACAAGCGAAGATGGGATTAAAGCTATCTAATCTCAGATAGTAACTAATATCTGGTAAAGTTAATTAACATAACTTACATGACTTTATTCATATCAGTTAAAATCATGATTGATTGGTTTTATATTGATTTACTAAATACGTGATTTATGATATTGTCAGTTGAAGATAATTTTCAGAATCGTAACAATTAAAAGTAAACAATATGTGTATATTTTTATATACTATTGTTTACCTTGTATTATTATATTCATATTTGTCATATTTTAAGTTAATAACATTTTTGTTTACTTTATCGATGCAATAAATTACAATTGATGTTTGTAAAGACGTCATAATGTAGAGCCATTAAAGAGTCATACAAGTGAACATAGAATACCATTTTACATTTGACTTCAAATAATTATTCAAAAACCCACCAAGTGTGTGTGCTATGGCCATGGTTGGGTTCCGTATTGCTCATGATGGACAGATAGATAGACATGCATCGAGTATTTATAGATAATTTTAAGATGTACAATTTATTTAAATCAATCTTTTAAGATTTAACCCGCGTTAGTGCTGTAGAGGAGTTTAAAAATTATTTTTTCAGAATTTTTGAAAAAAAAAATTCTACTATTAAATCTCCGAGATAGGCTGCGGAGGGACATGACGAAACTATAAGGATTTGTAAAGAACTTCGAAATTCTAAAATGTGAGAAGTACTACTAAACAATTAAAGTAATTGTATGTATGTAAATTGGGCCATGACGAATATATTACAGAAAAGTTTGATTATCCGTGGCCTTCCTGATCGCCAGAACTGGTAAATAGTTAAGGATAAATTAACAGAAATTTATAAAAAATTGCGTCAAATTTCATTTTAATCTTTCTACAACTTGACTAAATAACAGTTGACGGAATGTCAAATCATTTTTATTTTTTTAATCCTTTCAGAAACCAGGCGTATATATAATCACATTCACCAACTTCGCGTGGCCTCTGATTCTTAGCAATATATGAAAATGCATATATCCTATATTATTGGTCACCTATCGAATATACGAGTAATATGATAAGTTACTTTGAGTTCAAGTATAACATTTTCTCATATTATGGTTCTATAAAAGAAGATTAACTACGAAGATTACAAACAAAGTTATGTAAAGTATTGATTCTGTAAATTTACTAATTTAACTTATTATTTATTTATTTAGCAATAAAAAACCTTAAAAAAAAACAGAAAACAATGCAGTGCAAAGGATTACTTATCTCTTTTAGGGATCTCTCCCAATTACCCTTTGGTGTGAGACGGGGTGTACAAGACACACTTACACTAAATTCAAATAGAAGAGAACAACGAACTGATATTGAAATATTTAAACAAATCCAATTCTTTGTACAGAATATTTTAGTTTTTTTTTCAAATTGATAGACAGTAGGTAATAAAATAGAAAGGAGTGAACGAAAACCTTCATGGACACCTAAAATCAGTCCAACAATATCAAAATCAAACACCTCAAACCTAACAGTCAAGAGATAATATCACAGGGCCAGTGTACTCAGACAACTTTTAAACACGGAATAAATAAACGGATATATACTCCCCGGGCAAGAATAAAATATATATATTACTCTTAAATACGTATGGAGGGCGTGTGATGCTTTATAAGACAAAAAAAAATATTGTCAATATGACATCAGGATGACATAAAGATTAATGGGTAGAGATAAGGACCATGTCATGATATCACAGAAAAGTCATGTTATTTTCGTAATAAACGATACAAAACATAAAGATAACATGAAAATAATATAGTTTGAGATTTTATACGAATTTGTTAATCTTTAATCTTTATAACATACCAGACCGGATTTGTTAAAATAAAACTAAAATATCTTTAAAACAAGCTTACATAATTATTTAGTACACAAAGATTAACCTTTAATCTAATATTTTTTGTCTAATTTAATCTGAATTAATTATAAGGTTCCCTCTACAAAGGGTTTTAATAAAGGAGAGACACCCACCTGTTGCCATCCGACTCCGGCAGCCTGATTAGTACGTGCCGGTTGGTTTTAACACCCCTTGAACGATTAGGTTTCTTTAACGAACTGTACCGTAAAGGTTCCTGATCACACATCACTAACACTAAACACTAACACTATAAGATACTATCACGATGGAAGTCTAGTTCACAGTGATGGTATGTGATTTATAAAATTGCTAATATACTCAAGTGTCCTTGTACGTTAGGTAAAGCCTCGTCTACATTGAACTTAATTTTAATGATAATACTAATACATCGATCGGATTGTGTGTGTGTGTGTGTGTGAATTGTGTTGGTGGCATTTATACTTAATAATTTATACTAATAATTTCAAGGATTTGTTGATAACTGGTTTTACTTTTTATTCATATAAAAAACAGCTTACGATTTGAATTAGATCAGTTCATATTTTAATAATTTTCTAATATAAATCGTTGTTACAGCTAAATAAATAGTTTGTGGCACTTTATGTTCAGAAAACACTTAAAATGAGGTAATAACGATAAAGGTACTTGAAAAGTTAAATTAAAAAGAAAAATGTATGTTGTAATCTCTTATAATTGTGAACTTACCCTTATTCTGATGATTAATACTGATAAAAATTATCAATAGAAATATCTACTAATTTATGTTATTATTATTAATATATACTACAAATAAATACTTTATGAAAGATTTTTTCAAAGTATGTATGTATGAGTTAGTGTGGACCGAGCTTAGATTATAACAAAAATGATGTCCGCGGTGAACCATAGCTAATATTCGTCATATAATAATCACAAAATGATTTAAATCATCAGAAAACAATGGCGTTATTGTTTTTATTTTTTAAATTGTAAAGAATTCATACAATTTTGTTATATGTTGAAATAAATAAAATTTAAAAATTGTGGTGCATTTGCGGTTGGGAAATAATATAAAAAATTACATCAAGAGTGATTTTAAAATAGAAATATATCGTAAACTAATCTATGACGAACACAATGACAATGAAATTCTTTTATATATAAAGAACATATAAGTTATTCCACTGAAACACAAATAGCAATGTAAAAATTCACATTATGAGTCGACGGTTCACATCGAGGTGCACAGACCAACTGACCTAAGTTACTATCCAGTATCATATATCTTCAACATCGACCCTGAAAACGCAGTGTCATGGACCGAATTAAAATCAAACTAAATCACGTGAAACTAAATCATTATAAAGTGTTTTTTTTAACAATAAAAAAATATGTGTTGTAATTTTCTTCAATTTAAAATGTATACAAGATATTATTAAATAAAGAAAAAAATCCTAAAATTATTATTACTATCAATAAAATTATTTTATAAGTTTTTTGATTGAAAAGACAAGAAACTTAATTGCAAATTTTTTTAAAACTACACCTTGAATATAATTAACATTTACTCAAACTGGTTTCATTTAACCATGGTCATGGTTCATTTAAATATACATACATTATAATAATTAATACGCAACTAATCGTCTGTTTTGATATAAATAAAATAATTAAATTCAAGAATAGATTTTTTAATCTTATAAATTATTTCTGCGTATGTAATAAACTGGTCTGTGAAGGAAAATGTCGTTATAAATCTTACGTATTGAATTACTTTGCAGAATTATAATCAAGGTAATCACTTGAGAATGAGTTGTACATTATAATTAGTTTCGATAAAACACGGAACTGATTCTAGATTTAATCAGAATCGTGTAATAGCAAAAAAGTATCAAACACGTTAAGGGAAAGCAATTAGGGAAGCAAATATCATACGAGTAGATAATGGACACTCAACTGAACAAAAGAAAGGTGTGCAAAATAAACAGTGCAAAAATGTGTATAAATGCATTTATTTTATAGGAAGTTTCTGTGTGTGTTTGTGTAGTCGATGTTATTCTCTGTGTTTTTGGGTGCAGTCATATATGATACCATTCTGTGTGTGTTTATAACTTGTTATAAGTGATAGAATCTGTATATTCGAGTACAGTAATATATGCAGTTTCTATTTAAAAATTGTTAATATTATTGCTGGTCAAACAAGTCTGAACCTGTCATTAATTATTGACATTTTTATTACGTAAAGATTATATAGTTGACAAAATCTGTTATTTCGGAGTAAATAATACTTTCTATTATTATACAAATGGTTGAAAATTTTTCATAAAATGTTTTTTTACAAATGTATTCGTTATGTAGCAGCATATTTTTTATTAATTCTTATTCTATTGTAGGTAAATTAAAAAAAAATGTCAAATCAAGGTGAAACTGTAAATAAAGATATGTAGGGATATCTTTGTATTTGTTTTTAAATGACATATAATAGGAAAGCATTTTTAAAACTGATAGAAACAGATCTGTTTGTTTAACTTAAATATAACTGAGATACATACATATTAAAAAATAAAATTAAATCACTTAAAATGATAAATCATTGATTATAATAAAAATAGGATAAAAAATAGTCTTTAGTTTTTGCTTACAAATTCTAAATTAATAAAGAGAAAATAAAATATTTTGAAATAAAATATCACTTTTTATTCTGTAAAACTTATTCGTTACTTATTACAAAATGTTTGGACTTTTTGCCTTCTACTGATTAGAGTATTTCAATTTATATAAACATTGACTGGGATCTCAGTTGTCTTTTTGACTATAAGTCTAGGACCAGTCTTAAATTGTGACAATTATTGAAATAGTATCTTTGTCCTTGTTTAAAATTACTGTTGACTGTATTTAATAATAAACTTTTAATTATTGTTCTCCATTGCACAGTCGTGTTGTTTGTAAGTAAAATATATTACTATCTTCCTTTGTAATCCAATTTGAGTACTTTCTTGTCTGTTTCGATAAAATTGATGCTGACTATTCAACATCTTTTTATTTTATCTTAAATATAACATGACGCGATGAGCGTAGTCTTTGGTTTGTGATTAAAATAATATAAAATTACACACACATAGATACAGTAAACTGTTTAAGACAGACGGTAACATTTTTGTAGAGATTATTGTTTATATTACTGTCTGTGCCTATTTTTATAAAACCTGTAGCCTATATAGTCATTACAATCATATCATCCCCTTCCAACTTCCCCAACTGGGGTACTAAGTACCTCCGTCTACCCTTAACAGCCCTCGAGTCCACAATTGTGTAGATCTTAGTGTTTCATTTGGCCTTGCACTCGAAACAAGTGATTTCTGATTTTTTTAAATTTTAAACCTGAACCTACGAATTCCATTTCACGGTAAAATTGAACTTTAATCGTTATTTAAACGGATATAAAATTGAAATTTGCTTAACATTTTACCATAGAGACAAACAAAATGTGTGTATGTATATATGTGAGAAAGCACATTCGATTAATCATTGTCAAATTCCACTACCACGTCCACTGTACCAAGGAGATCATAATTCAAACATCCTGATAACCCAAGACTCGATTGTCGTTTATGTGCTTAAGAATTCAAGAGTTCTGTTATTTAATCATTCGATCCTTATTCTTAAGATTACATTTAAAATTTACTTGTAATAATTAATCAATAATAATCATTCAAAATGTTAATTATTTGTTTTGAGAGTTTCGTTATTTTTCCTTTTTATCTTTTATATAAAACTATCTCCAAATTCTGAAGTAGGTCTGATCTTGCGAAATATTTAATCAATAAAGATTCGAATTGTTTAGTATAGAATTATTTGGTAATTAGTGATATTCATGTTTTTGCAAAATGACAATTGATGGGTTCCACTACGGCTTAACCAAATACATATAAGCTGTTACAGTCCTTTTTTTAATAAAAGAAAAGATAAAAAATATATATTTTTTAATAAATTAAGTTATATCTAAAATATTCAAAACAAAGTGTTAAACTTTCTTTTGTTTCTAATTATTTAAAAACCAAATAGTTCTGTATTATTTTTCAAACGACATTTAAAATTGCACCGTGCATGTACGGTACGAGTACCTTAATTAAGTTCAGTAAACTATGGTTAATTGAGAGAAGCGAGCGGAGCGCTCTGCTGGAGACTTTTTTACATTCTTTGTCACGAATAGGCTGGAAAACTACTAGACGGAAAATTATGAAATTTTGCAATCAAAAAGACACACATTAGGTGATTGTTTTGAAACTTGAAACAAAAAACTTTTGATAAATGTCATGTTGTTGAGGACTAATCGTAAAAAAATTGATATTCCATTGAAGTCAATGGGAAATGATAAGTTATTACACTGGGCTCGCTTCGCTCAATGTGCAAACGACACCTGAGATTTCGCGAGCGCAGTGAGTTGAAATTGAGGGTCTGTTGGCGCCCCTAGTTGTATACAAGAGATACAACTACACTATCCAACTGTTTCATATATTGTAAGTGGTTGCTGGTTCTAAGACCTTGGACGACAACCTCAAATCATCACCATCTTATATTGGTTTACAAAAGCATATTAACAACAACAAATAATATTATACTTGTAGTTATTTTTTGTAATAAAATTAAAATTTTAAAAAGATATTAAAATTATCAGATAAAATGAGTTGAATGGCCTATGATATTACATATTCTTTTATTTATCTCTTCTTTCATTTCTTTTTCTGTCACTAGTTGAAAAATAAACGATGTAAAATAATTATTTTTATAATTATAATTAATAACAATAGTTCTATCTTAAATGCGATCTTTGTCAAAGTAATGTAAAGAAGACATCGCGTAGTTCATCACCTTACTGAGCCTTATGAAGGTATACCTTATGGGGTTTACGCTGGCTTTTCTAAAAATCTATTTTATTTATTGATGCATACCTAATAGTTGATTTACTCGCTATATTTAGTAGTCACTTTACAACTGCTGTTTAATTCTATTTCCTGAGTAAGTTTTTACTAAATTAAATAGTTAAAAATTTAACAATTTTTTAGGAATTTGTCGTCTTTTCTAATTTATCTAAATATTCGAAATATCAGTATTTTGTTACAAATATTGCTACAATGAGGAAACTGCTCTCAAAATTTTGTTTTTATACCAAGCCAAGCTGCATTTAGTAGGATGTAGAAACGATAATTGCTTGACTATTTGAACAGAACTCATTCTATGGAAGACATCGAATAAATTGAATATAACAGTGGATATTTCATGCAATTCCGTTCTTTTTCTAATAATTCAAGGAATACGTAGAATTCTTTTAAATAATTGATCAACCTCATGAAAAAGTAATATCATATTTGTTATAACATAATTGTTTGAGACTTACACATTTTCTGAGCATCTAATCAAATAAATTCTAGGCTTCAAAGTGATTTATGTCCCAATTTCGGGAACGCTGCTCAAATTCGTCGCTCGGCTTAAATTTTAGCATCCCCCGAACTTTAATTTCATACTCAAACACAACTCAAGTAAGATGAAGCTACTCTTGTCAATATATTGGCTTGTTCTCAATTACTTCTTTTATTGTTTCACGCAGCGTCGTTTAAATAAATAATTAAGTTTTAAAAAGAATAGTAAATTTAAATATAATTCAAGATATTATCTAATAATATTTTTATTACTAATAGAGTATTACGCTACTGAAAAAATATAAGTAATTATTATTATAAGTTGCTTAGTCACGTTTGATAGAGCACTGTACTTAAATTTAAACATATTTTTATTTAACACTAGCTGGGCCCATGACTTCGTTCGCGTATAAAATGTTTTTGAATAAAAAAGAAGCGTAAGTTACTCTTCAGCTATCCGCCCGTGAAAGTTTTGTTAAAATTGGTCTATTTCTTTCAAAGTTTAGCCGAAACCAACCGACAGACAAAAATTTTTAATATTCTTTCTTTATCTGTAAGTATGTACTTTTATATGCTTTCAGTGAGCGCTGTTAATTTGGCATTACAAACATACATTTAAATTTTTTGTATAGATACTTGTGTAATACAGAAGACAAAGATACTATTGAAGTAAAAAAAGATCGTATGATATTATACTACAACTGAGAAGGTATTTTTATGGATTTGATAAAAAGTAAATAAACATAAACTAAATATGAACGTGTGGCACAATAAGGTTTTCTTAATAAATTGAAAATTGACAAACTGTTATGTCAATTATCAGTTATGTGAATTTTGAGACAAATACAGTGAATTTATTGATTAGCACTATTTTTTTATTTTCCAGAACACCCAAAAATAAATAACGCAATTTTATATTAAAATATTTAAGGCAAAATTAAGAAATGCAAGTTTTAAAAGTTTATTTGTTGTCTAACAAAAGGGGACAGTCATCTTGTTATTATAATATATTAATTAATTATTAAAGATGTTATATATATGTAAGTGTAACCGCAAAATATTAATTGTCCTTACTTAATGCTAAATCTATAGTGGAATAGTTTACACTTTAAGGGGAAATGACACATTTATTTCTATATATATATTTCTCCTTAATTGTTATTAAAGATGATATGAGGGGGAAGTTTAAGCAAATATTATTAATTTTTAATTTCGAACTTATTTAATGGTAAATGTAGAATATGGAAATTACATACGTATATGTATTTCCTCATTATTTTGTGGTATAGTTCTAAATAAAACTATATTTAATAACTATAACTTGCACTGACTCACTAATGCATATTTAGTAATAACAAAACTAATTTTAAAGAGTAAAGTCTGTATAAAGATTTTCAGGATAAAATTTTGATTTAACTCTAAGCCTGCAGGTTATACTGCATGCTCTTCAGTAATCAGTAATTGAATATCATCACATAGAAATTTATTTGCTCTAGAGGGTGCAATATTGTGCAATAATGTGCAATTATTTGTGGAAAGTATTTTAATTTTAGTCTCTCCTCATTTCGTAATCACGGAATCTTTTTAAAACATTAAAAAACCTTTCGTCGGATTTCTAGTGCTAATTTAAGATTGTATGAAATGATTGTATGATTGAATGAAAAATATAAATTAAGATATTTAAGAGACTTTGCGATAACTTTCTGAAACTGTTTAAATCAACTTAATATTTCAAGTATACGAATATTTCACTAAGTGGCCTTTAAGTTAATCTCAATATAAGACACACTTAACTAACTTAACTTAACAGAAATTTATAATTTACAGAAACTTATTTTGTAGCTTCACAAGCTTCGTTTACTATAATTGTCATCTTTTCATTATAATTCTTAAACAAATTATGAAATTATTAATTCGATATATACAATTTATACACTCTGCTGAGAAACACGAGATAATATAGAGTATAAAATAAAATTAGGAAAAAAATAAGTGAAATTACAAAAGTTAGATTGATTTTTATGAAACGAAAAAATATAATTTTTGCTAATAATATTAACGGTTGAATACTGAAATGTCCCTCAAATATTTAACAGCTTCTTAAACATTTGTGAATCTCGTATTCTCGTATTCTAATATTCTCGTATTATAATTTTTTATAATACGAGAATAAATTATATTATAAATTATAAGTTTCAGTTAAGTTTAAGTATGTAGTTTATAATATTTTTTTACACTAGTTTTTTCATACTAAATAACGGGCAAATAAGCTCTGAGCTTAATTCTGTAATACTGAACGAACCCTTGGCCACAACAATGTGGTCAATCACCATATTTTGTTGGAACATTTCTAACACTTTGCTATAATATTTTTTAAAGGCTCTACTTAATATTGCTTGAAGGCGTAGTGATTGTTTTCAGTAAATATAAGTTGAAAGTTAGTGCACTGTATTTCAAATATTAGTACCTACGGTTACCAAAAAAAAACATTAATACATACATTGTTTAGAAAGATTTTGTTTTATTAATGTAATCATTGGATTGTTTAATATTGTTTTCAAATCTTTAGTTATTTTTATAAAAAAATATAATTATATTTTAGTCTCTTGTATCTTTTAATAAATAATAAAAACAAAATGTAAAACTGAAACTATTTTAATCATAAAATATAATTATGATAATGGAGTTATTATAATTTTAGTATTAAGAAATATTTCTTACCTTCTACACCATTTCTTGGTGGTAGTATCATGAGCGTCGTTGACTACCATGTTGTGAATTGTCATCTTTTCTTTATAATACTGAAACAAATATATTAATTAAATTATTTTTCAAACATTTACTTTGGAAAACACGCATTAAAGTAAAAAAAAACTAAAAGTATTAATGATAAATTAATTCGTATGATGTTGTTTTAATAATCGTATCGTTATTTTTATAAAGTAAATAAGAATTAAAAAAATCAAAATGTTATTGGTAGAACACGTGACTACTACTACTACTACTACTACTACTACTACTACTACTACTCCTACCATTACTCCTACTAAATTGACAGGACACTAATATTTCGTCTTTGTGGATTCTGTTATAAATCAATATACACATTAGATTACTAAAATATTTTTATTTCAATGTGTTCAATTTGACTGTATGTCTAAAATAATTTAGGTAACTAAAAGTATACTTGAGATAAATCGTAAAATGTCACTAAAAATGCAGAAAAATGGCTAGCTGTTACTCTCAATTAATTTAAGCAGGTGTCAGATGAAACAAATTATTGAGAATTACAATTGAAGCTTAATTAATAATTTATTATTATGTTCCATAAAAGCTTATAATTGAGCGGAGCGCTCTATGTGAGACTTTTTGCATCCCATGTCCGGGGTTGGTATGAAAACGGCTTTACCGATCTTCATGAAATTTTGCACATTTATAGCAATGGTTATTGCGATGGTTTATAAAAAAAAAGAAAATAAACTCATGGTATTGAGGAATAATCACCAAAAAATGACAGTACCATAGACTTCAATGAAAAAAAAATCGCTATTTGATATTTGATGATTCTATATTTTTTGGCTGTCGGTTTCAGCTTTGACCGCTGAATTGAAGATAGGTTACTCGCTTCGCTCAATTTTCCGAACTCTACCGAGAGTTTGCGAGCGCAGCGAGTCAATATCGAGGTCCGGTTAACGCCCCTAGTATAATACTACTTACTATAATAATAGTTAATAATAAAATGAAGAAATCAATTAATATTACAAGTTTCGCAGTGATAGCTGTTTTTGTCATTGTTATTAAGAAGAAAAAAGATGTTAACTTTTAAAGGTTAAGTGTTCTTTAACAGTACGTTATAGGTACTTTGATTACGTAATAACTTATGAAAAGTTCATAGACCTCGATCAAAGAACTCTAACATTGTTACATAACACTTATTTATTATAATAAGGTCGTTGTAGGCACGTGTATAATATCAGCCTCAGTCAGCACGTGCAAAATATTTGAGGCGTCAATACTTTTTACATTAAATTTTTAGATCGTCATTATTATAAATTATATTATTCTTATTAAGTATTTATGATATATGTATTTTTTATTTAATGTTACAAATATAAACACAAAAATGATATAGTATAGCATATATATATGTATATATATATATATATATACATATATAAGCGATTTACCACTCACTGACTCATCACGAAGTCTCCTGAATTATCTGTCCGATTAACTTAACTATCCCAACGGATTTCAAGTTTTTGTATTCCGCCAAGTTTTAAACCTAGAGGAGCTATACACTTAACGCGGGGATAAGAGTTACTATAGCAGCGGTTACGATGACAACGGATAATATGACAAAGGTTACCATAGTAACCTAAGTTCACATCCAATGTAATAGTGTACCCAGCGAAGCGGGAGGGAATAAGCTGGTCAATTTATAAATACTATTAAAATACATCTATTGTAAATTTGGGAAACAAAGATTTCGTTACTTATATTTATATATGATACATATCATAAATGTCTTATATTGTATACTAGTTGTTGCCGGCGACTTCGCCTGCTTCCACCGATCTCATATCACAAGTCATCTATGGTCACACACCAACACGCACTTGTTTATGTTGCGTTTATTGGAGGCACGTGGACGAAATGCGACCCTCAAAAATATGTGACACTGAAGCTTTGCGCCATCCATTGAATAATAATATTATCCTATAATACTATGTTATAAAACTATCCTATTCTTTTAAGTTGGATCAAACAATAGCTCTACAAAATTTCATTGAAATCGGCTCAGATTAGCGCAAACTTACATCACGGGGTTTTATATATGTATGAAGATAAAGTTTTGGCATTATATTAGATCTTCAAATTATATAGTGTGGAGAAAAAAATATTTTAAAGTTAAAAAAAACAATGAAATTTTTGTCAGAAGCTTTGTCAAAATGTTAACTCGTAATACAATGAAGGACAACTACTGAATATTTAATCAATCACACCTTGACAACCATTGTACGAGATTTAGGAATCTCCAAAAGTCATTACAAAATTTTTGCAAATATCTTTGTGAAATAAGATATTTATTAGAGCTATAAGTCACGTTTAAGTATTTAGTTTTGTAGTACATATTTCATGCTATATTATAATAAAATGATACCAAGTATTAACAGATTTCTATATTAAGTAATATCTTACAAACATAAATTAAAAACTGCAGTTACCTTTTAATAAATAGGAGATAATTATGGAAATACCATTTCATAATAAATCCTGTCTTTAAAAGTATTTACAAAAATAATATTTACTTCGCATATTTTTTTGTTAACGCGTCACATCATGTTGTTTGTTTTGTGTTAACTATTTGTATTAGTTGAATAGTGTCTATTGGATTTAGTTCCGTAAGATAATAATAATTGCAAACTTTAATTATAGATATAATTTATCCTGCAGCTGGTAATTATTTTCTTGTACATTGTGTTTGCAAGTTACCGATTTATGAATAAAGATAACTCACCGTTTCCTAAGTACATTTATTACTGAATGGTATTAAGGTAATCCCCAAACATCATTGATTGTAGTGTACTTACATCACACCATACGAGTGTGATTATTTTCATAATACTAAATTGAAAAAAATAGTTAACCAATAGCAAGTAGCGAAAGGGAATTAAACATTTGTAACGGTTAGTATATTTGGACTTTATTGTATATTCTTATTTTTTTTCATAATTATAAGTATGTTACTTGTTACATGTTTAAAGTATTAAAGCATAATAGAAAAAGTAACTCACATCTCAACCAAACCTTAACGCACTTCTTATCGATTGGCAACGGCTTCTCACTGATAAACTAAAACTGTATAAAAACAATCACCCACTTTTACACGTTATAGAAAAACACAAACTCAGAATCGCTATGATATGTCCTTTACCTTGATATAACAGAAATACAGCTTCAATTGAATAATAAGGTAAGTGTCGGCGGGTGTTGGTGCGCGAGCGCGTTGTGTGATGAGTCGGAACTACGACTGAGTCTGACTCGTCGGTTAGTTTTTATGTTATCCCTTTAGAGACCGGAGATGAATTCAATATGACTTGGCGGATAACCTGTTAGTTAAATAAAGACAGGTACGAGAATTATTACGACGAGACGTTCATAAACAGGTGTCGTATTACAATTCTACACGTTTTGATTGAGTAACTGTGAAGTGCTTAGTTTACAATTAAGCATTGTTGTTTTCGAGAAGTTGTATAAGAATCTAAAAATCATACTTTCCTTTTCATTAAAGTAAGATTAAATAACAATAAATTTATACTAGGCAATAGAAAAAATACTAAGGCTTATGTATTTTTCATAGTTAGATAAAATAATATAGTTAAATGCATAGTGGAGAAATTATCAAAAAACTATACATAACATTTCTTTAAGTAAACGCACAATATAACATGCAACAATCACGGATGTAGCTATATTTTACTATACTAGATGGCTTTAGTACACAAAGTAGATCACGCTATCGATGTGTTCTCGAATTTTTAAGTTTTTATGAAACTGTATTAATTCACTAATTTGCTACTAAAATTTAAATGAGTTTTGTATCTTAAATTTCTTTTAGTTATCGTTGTAGTGTCGTAGTGTTCGTCGTAGGCGAAGCCACCAGCAGTAGCAAGTTATGCCAGTTAAAAATGGTTCATAAGAAGATACATTGACTTCAATATTATTCTTTCAATATCATTTAATAAGGTTTGTTTGTTGACAGACTGCCATTGTCCGTGATGTTGTGAGATCAAAGATGTCTTTATCACGAGACTGGTTTGAATCAAATACTTATTAACTGATTTAGGTTATGCGTACAATTTAATTATAGGTTTTAGGCCACTGTAAGTAGCTATTGAGTTTCAGCTTATTTTATTATAAGTTATGAAACTGATCAGTTATTTCTCTTTACGTACGTTTACAATTTTTTTATCAAAAAATATATTTTTTTTTAAAAAAGATAATTCCTAAATATTTTTTTTTAGTTCCATGTGAATACTACTTGATGTAAGACTCTACAATATTTTATTTCATTGTCTCTAAACCAAAAGTTGTCTTCTTGATTTTGTATTGAACTTTACGTCACAATAGTAGTAAAACTAAATTTAGGACAGCAGTATCTAACAGATCTAATTGTGAAACTACGACCTCCATGGCGTGGGTCACTCACACGTAAAAATCATCAAAATAATATTTTTTTTTAGGAATTTACAAAGAAAGAATAGCAGAATCATATGTTAATATAAATTTATTTTGGTTGTTTACTTTCCAATGGATTGTACATCTGATGTATCGCATGTTTAAAAAAAAATTAAAAAATAACAATGAAAAGCGATCTGTAATTGTCTGATTAGGATATTTCATAATTATTTATATTAAATTATCTTTCCAAAATTACAATGCTTACATAATAATGTGTATACTTCCTGTCTTTGACAGAGCGATGATTTTGAATATCGTTTATTACTTTCAGTTAAAGAAAATGAAAACCGTACCTTGTATTTAATATCAGTGAATAAATATGAAAGTACTCGTAGTATTTCTCAGAACGCTTTTGATATAAAATCAACATTATTTAGTTTGTTTGTTAAAAGAATACGCTTGACTTGTAGAGTGTGGTGTTAGAACAAATGTTGAATATAGTAATTATATTAATGCATTCTTAATCAATTTGTGAAGTTATAATATATTGTAGTATAGGTTTATTTTGACCGTAACACATTACATCATTACAGTCCACTAATGAAAAAAAATGCGAAAATTATTGATAATTCTAGAATTGATTAATAGTTGACTACATTTTTTAAAATATTTAATAAATACTTTTTACTCACTTACTTAAAATATTTAGTAAATAACCATCACTCAAAAATTATTGTTTATTGAAAAGAACTTTCTGATATTAAAATATTATCTGGAATATAAAATAGTGGTGCTTTCTAATCTATTCTACTTCAAAGTAAATGATTTTTATTTATTTATATAATAAAGGAATATTATTATTCCATTTGTTATTTATAATTTTCTTATTATAAAGAAGTAAGTCTAAATCTTATGATATAGTTTTTATATTTATTTACTATGAAGAAATTTAAACCAAACAAGGGTATTTTATGAATGTACTATTATTTTATTGTTTAATTTTTTGTTTAATTTAATCGGTGTTATAAATACTTAAAACTGTAACTGATATGTCAATATCAATATGTTAAATCACAGCAATCCCGATTGTAATCGATGATCCGTCTCTTTCCGCTTCGTCTCACATTCAGTAAATGATAATCAATCAATGAGTAATAAAATAAAATAATTGATAAATTATTCGTAAAATGTTACATAGTTCTTTTGTCAGCGTAAATAATATTAAGTTACGTTTTAATTTTGCAAACCAATAATAAACAATTTGTCCTATAAATGACTAGTTGTTGCGCGCGACTCCGTTACTTACAGTAATTCAATTGTGATTAAAGTCTGCTATTGTTTGAGTTGTCTGTACCAATGTTACTTCTTCAATTTCTTCCTGTTTATATTAGATCAAATGTCAAAGTACCAACAGATGTTGAATTAATAATTTAATTAAAGCAGTTTAATTAATGCATGAAGTTTATGATATTTCATTATATTAATGTTTTCTTTGCTCTCATGAAAGGAAAAGTTAAAATAATTTAGATAAACTTGACCAATGTAATCGAATCAAACACCAGTTATAAATAAACTAAACTGCCTTGACGTGTGTATGTCTGTGGTATTTAAAGTATACTTTAAAAAATATAATTTAAGTAAATATTACGATCTCTTAAATGCTAATAAGTTATTTATGTAAAAGTACATTTATTATATTTTATTTAAGAATTATAAATATTTGATACTTATTTTACAAAATAGGTAAACTTTATTTAATAAATAATCAAAACAATAATTATGGCTTAAGAACAACAGCAATGTAAAAAGAATTTTTCAATGTATATTTTCTGATATCTTACAAATCTGGTCAAAAGAAGTTATTAATGTTATCCTCTGAGTTTACCAAACAATCAGCACTCATTTGATAAATAGTGCAGAAGTGAAACAAGAGCCAACTCTCTGTATTATCTGAATTGTATATAGATCATGATATTAACCATCATGTAAGGAATGTTTGTAAACTTATACTTATTTTTGTATATTATCTTTTGTATTTGACGCATTATTTATTAATCGTAAACTTTAACAAAATAAATATTCTAATGAGTTACTATAAAATAGCAATTCAGATTATAGTTAAATAAAATATTAAAGAAGTGGTCAACTTGTCATAATTTAATCTTTTGTAAAGTTTTTTATTATGATTATTATGAGTATATATTACTTCCATACTCTAATGTTACTCGTCATCTCTATACACACTCCCTTCTTCTCCATATCGTCTTTCACGCAATCCATTCATCTTTTCTTCGGCTATACTCTACCTGTCCATCCCTCCACTACCAGACCCAACATTCTTTTGGCCACATGCCTTTCATCTCTTCTCATAACATGCCCATATCATGACAGACGGCTACTTCTAATTTTTTCTGTCACCGACGCTATTCTCAAGCCCTAGTATTCTCATTTCTTAGTCATCCTTTCTTGTCACCCACACATGCATCGTAAAATTCGCATCTGTGTTACATGCAAACGCATTTCATCCATCACCTTTATCACGCAGCAGATCCATAATTAACGATAGGACATGTCATATAATATAATTAAATATAAATCGGTGTCAATAGAGCGATCTCAAACAGTAGTGTTCATTCCATTGCTGCTTTCAAAAAAGAGATTTGACGTCTTGTTAATTAAATATAATCTTTAATCAACCAAATAGTCAATGGAGTGTACTATAGCAAGTACTTTGATTACATAATATCTCATGCAAAGTTCAATGACCTCACCCGAATGACATTGAAATTCCTCGATCAAAGAATTAAGATTATTATTAAATATAAGGTCGTTACAATAGTCTTATTCAACATATGTAAGGGGTGTGGACACGAAAATATAATTTTATATTCACTTTTTTAGGTTATCATAAGATAAATCTTATTATTATTAATGAAATATATTTCAATTCTTATTTTAAATAAAATTTTTATTTTACAATTAATGTAAAATTGGTAGAAATCAATAATTTGGCAGAGATACATAAGAAGTTTATAAATTCTCTAAGTCTCTTTAAGTAAATCTAGTGTAATTTTGTGTAAAGGGCAAATATTTTCATTAGTTGTTCATGTATTGTGATAGATATTATGAAGAAACTATATATATATATATATAATAAACATGCTTTGTAGTACTAGGACATTCTTAATTCCGTGCTAAATACCTTAAGGACAATTACTGAATATTGAATCGAATATCACTTGTTAACAAATATAATGCTTAATTTAGGAATATCTATAAGTCTACTTTCGATTTGTAATAATCATTGTGATAGGATGTGATAGTTATCACAGAGTTATAAGTCACGTTGCAATATTTAGTTGTGTGGTACCAACTTAGCCCAATATTTCATTTCAATAAAATAATTCCTACTGTTCGAGTATTAACAGTTTTCTATTTTATATTTCTTACATATACTATTTATATGTCTTGATCCTATAACTGTATTGTATTTCTTAGATCTGTGAAAGACTTTCTGTCACTGTCAATAGTTGAGATACATATTCATAGGTAGTGTGTAAACTATATCTCAAGTCATACTCAATCGTAGTGTACAAATATCACGTTGCTTGTTCTATGATAACTATTTGTATTAGTAAATTTAGTTCCACATAGTAGTTATTGCAACAAACATAAATTATAGATATATATCCTGTATCTGGTAATTCTTTCTTTGTATGTTATATTTACAAGACACTAGTGTATGGATCAAGGTAACTCCTTCATCGTGTTTTAAGTATATTTAGTACGAAATGGTATTTAATTACCTAAAAAAATAGAAAATGTAACATATATAACATATGACCGTACTAGTATATTCGAAAAAAAAATCACACGGATATTGTATAGAAAACACATGTTTAAATACAAATGAATAGAATAATTATTCAATAGAAAGTGGCCAAAGCAATATATATATTATGTTAACAGTAACTAAAGTAAGAATTATTTGTAGATTTTTAACAATTATAAATAACTAGTATTTACCAGTTAGTTGCTTAAAATAATAAGAAGAATTAACTCACAGCTCAAACATATCTTAAACGCTCTTCTTATCGATTCGCAATGGCTTCTCACTGATAAACAAAAAACTGTAGAAAACAAACACTTTTAGACGTAATAGAAAAACTAAAACTACTAGAAGAAAGAAAAAAATATATAACGAAATACAAAGATAAGAAATTATCTAAGCTATGAAGTATATTATGACAACCTAAAAGAGTGAGTAAAATAATATTTTCCTTGCCATATCTTTTACATAATTTGGTTATGATTTTTAATCAAATTTAACGTTTTTTTAGTCGCCTTTCAATATTCAATTTTGTATTACTTACTTAGTCAAATATATTAATTTAATTAAATGATGTCTACTCTTAAGTATTAACAGTTTTCTGTAGTTGGAGGAAGGGATAAACGGCTTTTTAGAAGGTACCCATGTCGTACCGATTTGGAAATACCGCCGAAGGGACTTCGTTCTGTATTCGAGGGGTACATGGATGAATGGTCCTTGAGAACCGCGTAGTAGAAGATCGCCATGCATCCAAGTGGTACGGATGGTATTGGAGGCGATGACGCACTGTTCGGTCAATCGGGTTCCCGAATATTTGAACGGCTCTGTGTTTATAGCCATTATGACTATATCATCGGCACACTGAAGCTGAGTGATGTATTCGCCGTTTATGTTGATGTCGAGCCCGCTATGAACAGTTGGAGTACAATTAAATGGCGAACAGTTTCGGAGAGAAAACAACTCTCTGTAACTGTATACGTTTCGAGCTCTGGCCCTTTAGCTGGACTGACTTGGTGGCATTTTCTTCAAGTACTTTAACACTTGGATGTACTGATAGTCGATCTGGAGAGTCTGCAGTACAGCCCAGGTCTCACCGAAGAGAAGGCTTTCTCGTAATCTACAAATGCTAAACATAATGGTCATACTCTTCAATCTTCTGTATAATTTGACTCAGCGCAGCATCTATGTGATACTAAAGCCTTTACGGAAACCGATCATCACCACCACGCTTCTATTCCATGCCTGTAGCGTCTTGTCTTTGTAAAAGGACTTATTATACGAGATTGATTTGAATCAAATCCTTATGCTAACTGAGTTTAGTTAAACATACATTTTAATTATAAGTTTAAGCCGCTATAGACAGCAATTAAGTGTTAGCTTATCAGATTTTATGTTTGGTTACATTGCAAAATTATTCAGCGGAGATTTCTCATTATATACGTTCACTACTCTTAAATCAAATAATTTTTTTCTAACATGTTTTGTTTACGTATATCATAAAATACTTATAAAAATAAATTTTATAAATTTTACTTTGAAAAAAATTACCAGATAAATACTTTCAAACTTACACAAGAAAAGCTTAAGAATGATCATTAAGAAATGCTAAATGTATGCTAATGAATCAATATTTGTTTTTGAAGCAAACATACGCTTGAATTACATTGTGTTATGCTAGAATAAATATTAAATATAATATTTATATACTCTCATAGTAAACTATTACAGAGCATAACACATTCTTAATCAATTAGTAGTTTAATATTATAGTAGATTTATCTTGAGCATTATATTGTTGATAGTAAATTATTAACAATTTTCACATATTTATAATATATTATAAATATTAAAAACCGGATTAGAACTGTCATTACGAAGGTTAATAGGGACATTGTTTTACGTCTCCGTGAAATTCCTAACTACGTGCTGTTCTTATTTATTTTGTTATAAGGTATGATCAAATTATTTATAACTGATATAAATACCAAAATATTTAATTAAAGCTATTCCAATTATAATCGCTGTCCCGGCTCGTTCCGTTTCTATCAAATACAATGAATGATGAATCAATCATTGGATGAATTAACTGTAACTGTAACGATATTATCAAAGGTGAAATGTTTTAAATATATTGTTTTGTTTTATATTATATTAAAGCATCTTCTAATAATGTCACTCCTTTTGTCATTATTAATTTATAATTTATACAATCTTGTAAATGTTATATGTAAAATTAATATGTACTTTAATGTATAGTATATAATAATTGTAATTGCAGTCTGTTAATGATTGGATTGTCCGTACCAATATTACTTCTCCAATTTCTTCCCGTTCGTATTGGTTCAAATGTCAAAGTACCGGCAGAGGATGTTGAATTTATTTTTTAATTAACCAATGGGCTACTTTTTACAGCGGGAAAAATCCTTGCCTTCAGGAATAACTTAATAAGTCAATATTTGATAAAGATATGGCGTCGTCTTCTGTTAGGTTTTACAAAAAGTTCACACGGGCAAAGCCGCGTTTGTAAGCTAGTATAGATATAAAAAAGACGATGTCATTTTATTATTTAACACATTTATATTCAATCAATGCTAATATATATAGTGATGAGTTATTTTAGAATCACCGACAAGATATAAAAAAACCTAATTACTGAAATGAAGATGTAGTTGAAAAACTAGTGCTGGTTGTGACAAACCTAACAGAAGAAGATTTTTTTCTGCTAATTAACATAATTACATCATCGGAATAATAACTAAATGTTAAAAGTACTTTTAATTTACAAGAACATGCCACTTCCAACGTCTCTTACAATAAAATTATTACTTAATAAACTATTTTAATAATTTATATACATCTAAGTCTGTTTTTACACGGTAGATTGGTTCCAGAAACAACCGTGTAAAAAAAGACATTGATCGTATGCAAAAATAGGTGATTGATTCCTAATCTCTAAAACTTATTAAAATTAATGAAAAACAAGGATTTTTTAAGAACAAGTATTCATGTTTATTTAATTTAATCATATATACAATGTTTATTTTTACAAGCATAGTTATTGAAGATTATTCACAAAATATTATACACATTTCAATTGCTCTGACCAGTAAATTTCCTTGTATGCACAAAAAGTGAAATCTCCTAAATTTGTGATATGAACATATTTCGCAGAAATTAAATTTGACAAAAAAAAAATTAAGGCCAAAAAATGTTATCGTGCTAAATTTAATAAAATCGTGTAAAAAAAATAGAAATATTTTATTTTCAAACCGTGTTATATCAAAACCGTGTAAAAAAGATTTAGGTGTACATCTATACTATAGTAGGTACTTTGATCTATATAATAGCTTATGTAAAGTTCAATGACCCAATCCATTTCATTGTAATTTTCGATCAAAGACCTCTAACAGATTGTTACATACTCGTATAATAGGTCGTTGCAGAGCTGCGCGTATTACAACAACAGACTCACTCAACATGTGACCTTTGAAAACGAAAAAGTGTTATATATTCACTATTTTTAAGTTTCCATTACTATAAATTTTTTTAATGATTATTATTAATAGAGATTATGAAAATGAAATAAATTAGAACAAATAGATTGTAATCAATTAATACACTGTAAAAATACATTTAGATCAAATTGCAGTATAAATGTTTTAATTATTTACGTTTGTGAATTGTGATACATATCACAGAGTAGCTAGTATGATATAATATATTAAATACTACTATAGTAATATGACGTTGTCTATTATTAACTAATATACAATTGTGGAGAAGAATCTCTATTAAAGTTAAAAAATCCATGAGGTTTTATCTTGTGGGAAGTGTATCCAATATGACAATGCAGTGTATCTAATTAAAACATATTAATAATCGCTAAATAATGTTAACTCGTAACACAATGAAGGACAACTACTGAATATTCAATCAATCACACCTTGACGACCATTGTACCAGATTTAGGAATCTACAAAAGTCATTACAAAATTTTTACAAATATCTTTATGGAATAAGATATTTATTAGAGTTTTATGTCACGTTTAAGTATTTAGTATTGTAGTACATATTCTGTACAATATTTTAATAAAATGATACCTACTATGCAAGTATTAACAGTTTCTGTTAATATCTTACATACATGATATAGATTTGTCGATTTTTATATTTTATTTTTGAGAACAGAGATCGTTTTTTATTTGCTTGTGAACTTTAAAGCCTTGTTTTAGTTAAATATGGATAGACAGACCTTATTTTAACTAAGGGAATTAAAAGTTAATCTATTGCATATTATAAACATACAATAAATATGGAAATAATTATGAAAAATAACATTTCATAATAAATTTCGGGGACAGAACTGTTTATAAAAACATATCTCGCTTCCCGTATTTTTAGTTAACGCGTCACATCACGTTATTTGTTCCGTGTTAACTATTTGTAATAGTGTTGATTGGATTTAGTTCCGTAAGATAATAATAATTGCAAACTTCAATTACAGATATAATATATCCTGCAGCTGGTAATTATTTACTTTTACATTTTGTTTACATTTATTACTGAATAGTATTAAGGAAAACTCCGAAACACCAGTGATTGTACTGCACTTTCATGACATACACGATTTGATTATTTTTGTAATACTAAATTGAAACAAATAATTATCCAACAATATATTTGTTAAATAAATTTATATATTTCTTAACGGTTAGTATATTTGCTCTTTATTTTATATTTATAGATTTTTTCATAATTATATGTATCGATTATGTTACGTATTACATGCTTAAAGTATTAAAGTATAATAGCAAAACTAACTCACATCTCAACAAACCTTAACTCACTTCTTATCGATTGTCAACGGCTTCTCACTGATAAACGAAAACTGTATAAAAACAATCACCCACACGTAATAGAAAAACACAAACACTAGTCACTAAAACATGTTCTTTACCTTGATATAACAGAAATACAGCTTCAATTGAATAATAAGGTAAGTGTCAGCGGGTGTTGATGCGCGAGCGCGTTGTGTGATGAGTCGGAACTACGACTGAGTCTGACTCGTCGGTTAGTTTTTATGTTATCCCTTTAGAGTCCGGAGATGAATTCAATATGACTTGGCGGATAACCTGTTAGTGAAATAAAGACAGGTACGAGAATTATTACGACGAGACGTTCGTAAACAGGTGTCGTATTACAATTGTACACGTTTTGATTAAGTAACTGTGAAGTGCTTGATTTACAATTAAGCACTGTTGTTTTCGAGAAGTTTTATAAGAATTTAATAATCACTCTTTCATTTTCATTAAAGTAAGATTAAATAACCATAAATTTGTACTAGGCAATAGAAAAAATACAATGTACTAAGGCGTATAACTCGCATTTGTATTTCTCATAGTTAGATAAAATAATATAGTTAAATACACAAGTAAACGCACAATATAACATGCAATAATAATGTGTAATGCAGGGATGTAGTTGTATTTTACTATACTAGACAGTACATTATATAGGTATACTAGGATGTGTTCTCTAATTTCTTGGTTTTTATGAAACTGTATTAATTCACTTATTTGCTGCTAAAATTTAAATGAGTTTTGTATCTTAAATTTCTTTTAGTTGTCGTTGTAGTGAGTAGGCGAAGCCACGAGTAGTAGCTAGTTATGTCAGTAAAAATGTTTCATAAGAAGATACATTGACTTCAATATTGTTCTTTCCATAACATTTAATAAGGTTTGTTTGTGGACAGACTGCCATTGTCCGTGATGTTGTGAGATCAAAGATGTCTTTATCACGAGACTGGTTTGAATCAAACACTTATTTAGGTTGTGCGTACAATTTAATTATAAGTTTTAGGCCACTGTAATTAGCAATTAAGTGTCAGCTTATTTAATTACAAGTTATAAAACTAAACAATTATTTCTCTTTACGTATCGTTACTATTTTTTAATGAAAATCTATTTTGTTAAAAAAAAAGAAACTGTATAAATAAGATTTCTTTTAGTTCCTTGTGAATACTTATTCCTGAGCTAAGCTTCTACAATATTTTATTTCATTGTCTCTAAACCAAAAGCTGTCCTCTTGGTTATATATGAAATTTTACGTCATATTAGTTTTAAAAAATATACATGCTTTTGGTTGTTTACATGGCAGTACATTTGATGTATTGAATATTTAAGAATGATCACAACGAAATGATAGCTGTAACGGTCTTATCGAGAAATTTCAAAAATATTCTATATAAACATGTATCTATCTATATAATAATATATATCTACGAAATTATAAAGATAGTTAAATAATAATCATCTGTATTAATAATTAAGTAATAATTGCCTTAAAAGAGTACCGATTTTATACATTGCTACTATATCTTTCGTTTGAACGAATACGATATAAGTGATTAAGTTTGAAAGTGCTCATTTGTTAGTATTTGTTAGCAATATTTAGTTTTATAACAATACGCTTGATATATTGTGGTATAATAGAACAAATATTAATTATAATATTAAATTATTGCAGGTCATAACGCATTATTAATCAATTAGTGAAGGTTTTATAACATAGTATTGTTTTATCTTGGCTGTAACATGTAACATCATAATGAAAAAATATGTAAATTATTCATAATAATTTATTAGAATATTTTATATATTTTTAAATATTTAATAAATAATTATTAAATTATTCTCACTCTATCCTTCCTCGTTATTGTAAAAAGCTGTCTCATTTAATTAGATAATTAATTATTTTATTTATTAATTGAGCTTTGAAACAGTGCTTTCAAATTCTTCACCAACTTCGTTTTAAATTATGGAATTATATAAAAAGGTTTAAAATATTGTTATATATTTGCATATGTAATAATATTATATTTGAAATATAAACCAAATTGTCGATAGAGTAATCTTAAGCAATAGAAAGTTATTAAGGGATCATATTATAAACGAAAATAGGAGTTTCATCTTGGTGATTAAACACTTTTTTATTCGACTAAATTGTCAATGTACAGTACTCTAGTAGATACTTTGATTACATAACAGCTTATGTAAAGTTCAATGACCCGGCTCGCTCTACATTGAATTCCTCGATTAAAGAACTAAAAGATTATTAGATCATACTTGTTAAATATAATAAGGTCGTAACAATAGCCTTGTTTTGCTCATGTTTAGTCTGAAACCGAAAATAATTGATATAAACTTTTCAGACGATTGTATTTATATATTATAGTATGTTAATCCTAATATTATTAATCAAATATATTAGAATTTTTATTTTCAATAAAATTTTCAATTACAATTATTATATAAAAAGTAAAAATCAATAACTTGGATTAAAATAACTATAAAAGGTTCTCTAAATAAATTTAGTGTAAATGTCAGTGTTAATATTATTGTTACTCATGTTTATGCATTGTAATGGACATCACGAAGTTACTAATAGTAATATATATAATAATTATGCTTTTTTAGTTCTGGCACATTCTTAATTCCTTAGCACCAGGCCAAGGACGATCAAGGACAATTACTGAGTATTGAATCAAATATCACTTGTTAATAAATGTAATTGGTAATTTAGAAATATCTAAAAAAAACTATTTTAAAAATGTAATTAGTTATAAGCAGCCTTTGAATGTTTAACTTATTTAGTCAAATAATTTAATTTAATAAACTGATTCCTACTATTAAGTTGTAACAGATTTCTGTACTTTATTTCTACATGGTATAATTATATCTTCTAGTTTTAACTACATTTGAGATCATTTTTAATTTAGTTAAGTTTAACTCCTAGTTAAAGTTATAATAGATATATGTATATATTCATAGGTACTGTGTAAACTATCTCTTAACTACTCGTAGCGTAGCTTGTTCGAAGGTAACTATTTGTATTAGTAAATTTAATTCCATGTAGTAGTAATTGCAACAAACATTAATTATAGATATTATTTATCCTGTATCTGGTAATTCTTTCTTTGTATATTACATTTACAAGACATTAGTGTATGAATAAACATAACTGCTTCACGTTTTCGAATTATGTTTGTTAATGAATGGTATAATGGTATAATTTGGGGCAGTGTATATATATGTGGTGGTGGTGGTATAGCCTTTACGGAAATCGACTTGTTCGTGATAATGGAAGTCACCAAACCTGCGTGCGGGACTCTCTTAAACATGGCTCAAAAGTGAGATGTATCTGTAATTCTTCAGCAAGGTATTATCATCTTTTTTAAAGAACAGTACTACCACACTTCTATTCCTTGCTTGTGTCGTCTTGTCTTCGTGAAGGATGAATTATATAAGATTGGTTTCAATCATGTCTTTATGCTAACTGAGTTAAGTTAAATATACATTATAATTTAAGCTACTACTCATAGCAAATAGGTGTCAGCTTATCAGACTGTAAGTTTAGTTACATTGCGAAATTATTCAGCGAAGATTTCTCATTGTTCTACTGCCAAAATATACAATTACAATCGCTGTCCCGGCTCGTTCCGTTCGTATCAAATCAAATGAATGATGAATCAAGCAATGAGATGAATTAACTAAAACTGTCACGATATTATCAAAGGTAAAATGTCTTAAAGAAAGTCTTTTGGTTTGTGTTATATTAAAGCATCTCTGAATAATATTACTCGTTTTGTCATTATTAATTTGTAATTTATACAATCTTGTAAATGTGATTTGTAAAATTAATATGCACTGTAATTTATAATACCTGCAATTGCAATTACAAATTGCAATAGTTAATTGCAATTACAAATTGCAGTCTGCTAATGATGGAGTTATTCGTACCAATGTTACTTATCGAATTTCTTCCCGTTCGTATTGGTTCAAATGTTAGTACCGACAGAGGATGTTGAATTTATTATTTAATTAACCAATGGTTGCATAAGAATATTCATGTCATTCACACAAATGTTGTATAACGATTAAAAACAACGATTTAACGGTCACATTTATGAAGTTAATATGATATTATAATAATGTATGTAACGCTGTAACAGTACCATCGGGTGTTTTATAATGAAAAGAAAAACTAATTCCGTTATTGAAACAATTTTAATTAGTTATTGAAAATACAAACAAACTAAACACATTACTGTAATACCTGGATTATTATGAAATAAAGTCACTTATACTTCATAATAATGATAAATAGGTGACTTTATTCACTACAAAAGATGCAAGAAAAATAAAATATAAACTTTGTAAATGTGATAGCTTATACCATTGACAAATTGAACTAAGGTGTGTTATGTATGAACTTATTTATTTACCCTTCCATTGTCATTTTACAGAAGGTAAACTTATTATTAAATATATATTTGTAAATTGACCAATAAATTCTATTTGGCATGTTAATCCTGTTAGTTTTAAAGAGCTCTCTAACAAGCCTTTTGAAGGTGCTCTTATCTTTTCAGATAGTTGGTTATGTCATATGGAGTAGAGAGGCTTTGATTGTGTCATGTATGTATAAAGTGTATGTATAATGATAGTGATATAACAAAAAAACACACTAAAATAATGTGTTGATTACATCAACCTTCTAGTGTTTACAAAAAGATTACAATAATAGATATAGTTTTTTTAATATTAGAATTAAAATCAAATATATATTTTTAAAAAGTTTCATTCATTTGTATATAAAGAAATACATTGAACATTCTTATGTAGTTTAAATAAGAAACCAAGTTCTTATTTCGTAATCAGTTTTACCATATCCTGTATAATCACAACTCACATCATTTTTACATCAAGTGGGGTGTACGATGACACTCTAAAAACTATATTAACTAGTACTCTACCACTCTATATCAAACTCAATTGAACCATTATCAAATTATCGGGATTTATAATTGTAGTCAGTTATATCACTAATCTAACAAATCCATACTAATATTACAAGGAGGAAAGATGTTATTGTTCGTTTGTTTGAATGAATGTACAACTCAAAACGATCTACAAAGAATTTTGCAAAGGTATACCTATCTTTAATAGCTTAGCTATAATGAGGGCGTTTCCAAAACTTTAAAAATTATTTAACCACTACATATTTTAGATGCATGTTCTGATATGATGACATGAATCCTTATGTAAAAGTACATTGTGAACTGGATAATTTCAAGTAGATATTTTTTTGTCTTTACATCAATAAAATTTGTAAATTTTTTAGGCAGCTGTTAATTAATTAGAAATATTTAATTTCAAAGTTATGATGAGTATAGAAATGCTAAACACGAACTGTTTCCGCGCGCCACTCTTTTTTATCTACCTCCAAATATAATGCTTTTTTTCAGTTTTTACAACGGGAAAAAACCTTATCCCCAGGAAAACCCTAACAAGTCAATATTTGGTAATGAGATGATGTCATTTATTGTTAGGTTTTACAAAAAGTTCACACCTGCAGAGCTGCGCATGTTACAACAACAACCTCATTCAACATGTGACACCTTTGAAAACGAAAATGTGTTTTATATTTACTACGAGTATTTTTAAGTTTCCATTACTATTAATTTTTTTAATGATTATGAATTTTTAATTATAAATTATAATTAATTGGAATTTAAAAATGCAATAAATCGGAATAAATAGATTGTAATAAATTTATACACTGATCAAATAAATCTAATTGAAATTTCAGTGTAAACGTTTTCATTATTTAGGTTTGTGAATTGTGATACATATCATAGAGTTACCAATATTAAGATATAACATATTAATACTAATATAGTACTATGACGTTCTGCATTATTATAATATACAATTGTGGAGAAGAATCTCTATTGAAGTTTAAGAAATCCACAAGTTTTTTTTTGTGGGAAGCGTTTTCAATATGACAATGCAGTGTATCTAATTGAAACATTAATAATCGCTAAATAATGTTAACTCGTAGTACAATGAAGGACAACTACTTAATATTCAATCAATCACAACTTGACAACCATTGTACGAGATTTAGGAATCTACAAAAGTAATTCCAATTTTTTTACAAATATTTTTGTGAAATAAGATATTTATTAGAGCTATAAGTCACGTTTAAGTATAGTATAGTAGTACATATTCCGTGCAATATTTTAGTAAAATGATACCTACTATGCAAGTATTAACAGTTTTCTGTATTAAGTAATATCTTACATATATGATATAGATTTGTCGGTTTTTAAACTATATTTTATTTCTGAACACAGAGATCAGTTTTTATTTGCTTGTCAATTTTAAAACCTTGTCACAATCAAATATGGATAGGCATAGATTATTTGTACTATGTGAAGTGATTCTTAACTAAGGCAATTAAATATTTAAATTAAAACTGCAGTTACCTTTTAATAAATAGGAGATAATTATGGAAATACCATTTCATAATAAATCCTATCTCTAAAAGTATTTACAAAAATAATATTTACTTCGCGTATTTTTTTGTTAACGCGTCACATCATGTTGTTTGTTTCGTGTTAACTATTTGTATTAGTTGAATAGTGTCTATTGGATTTAGTTCCGTAAGATAATAATAATTGCAAACTTTAATTATAGATATAATTTATCCTGCAGCTGGTAGTTATTTTCTTGTACATTGTGTTTGCAAGTTACCGATTTATGAATAAAGATAACTCACCGTTTCCTAAGTACATTTATTACTGAATGGTATTAAGGTAATCCCCAAACACCATTGATTGTACTATACTTACATTACACAATACGAGTGTGATTATTTCCGTAATACTAAATTGAAAAAAATGATTAACCAATAGCGAGTAGCGAAAGGGAATTAAATATAATAATAACAAAACTACGAGTAACTCACATCTCAAACAAACCTTAAACTCACCTCTTATCGATTGGCAACGGCTTCTCACTGATAAACTAAAACTGTATAAAAACAATCACCCACTTTTACACGTAATAGAAAAACACAAACTCAGAATCACTAAAACATGTCCTTTACCTTGATATAACAGAAATACAGCTTCAATTGAATAATAAGGTAAGTGTCGGCGGGTGTTGGTGCGCGAGCGCGTTGTGTGATGAGTCGGAACTACGACTGAGTCTGACTCGTCGGTTAGTTTTTATGTTATCCCTTTAGAGACCGGAGATGAATTCAATATGACTTGGCGGATAACCTGTTAGTGAAATAAAGACAGGTACGAGAATTATTACGACGAGACGTTCATAAACAGGTGTCGTATTACAATTGTACACGTTTTGATTGTGTAACTGTGAAGTGCTTGATTTACAATTTACTTTTATTGTTTTAAACAGTTTTAAAATTGAAATTAAAATAACTTTTTTTATCTAAGTAAGCTCGAATCTCAATTAACTTCTATGCTAAATATATAAAATAAATTTATATATGGAGGCGTATAATGAACATTGTTTTATATAAAGTTTCAAAACATAATAAGTTACGCATATTAGTGTTTTCTATATTTTCTTATTTAAGATATATAATATTATTATTATTATTATAACTCAAAAGCAATTGACAACACACTCATTAAAAGCTGTATTATTATCTATAAAAATAATTTGATATATAAAAAAGTAAGCAAAATCATTATCTTGTATTAACTGAATATTTTTTTAAATTAAATTAAATAGAATTAAATAGAATTACATCTAAAGCTAAATTTCTGAAAAAAGTAGAATATATAGCTATATGACACCTATATAAATATATATATTTCGTAGCATACTAGAATTGATTCAGAATTTTTATTTATTAACTAAATTGTTGCTAGATCTCAAGGAATTTTGCTTTTTGAAATTTCTTTTAGTTATTGTTACAATCGGTAGGTGAAGCCACGAGCAGTAGTTAGTTATTTTACTAAAAATGTTTCATAAGAAGATACATTGACTTCAATATTGTTCTTTCAATAACATTTAATAGGGTTTGTTTGTGGACAGACTGCCATTGTCCATGATGTTGTGAGATCAAAGATGTCTTTATCACGAGACTGGTTGGAATCAAACACTTATTTAGGTTGTGCGTACAATTTAATTATAAGTTTTAGGCCACTGTAATTAAGTGTCAGCTTATTTTATTATAACTTATGAAACTGAACAGTTATTTTAATACTTTTATTATTTTTTAATCAAAACATTTACTGTTTTGAAATAATCTTATAAAATATTATATTTTTTTAATATATAATTATTTAGTCTTCTAATTAAGTTAATTCTATATTAAATATCTTGATGTAACTCTCTACAATGTTTCATTTCATTGCCTCTTAGTTATGTATTGAATTTTATGTCAAATTAGTAATAAAAATATATTTATGACAGCGTTATCTAACAGATGTAATGGTAAAATTGAGACATGATGTGGATAAAATTACCAAAACAAAACCAATGAGGTAGCTACGAAACATGAACATAAGAATGATATATAAATATTATTTTATATTTTGATTGTTAACATTCTACAATACATCTGATGTGTTGAATATTATTTAAAAATGATCACAACGAAATGCGAGCTGTGGTTATCTGATAAAGACATTTTATAAATATGTTAAACTAAATTTCTAAAATAATAAAAATACTTACATAATAATCATCTGCGTACATCTTGTCTTTGCCAGCGCGTCGTCGTTTTACATTGCCATTATTATATCGGCTTGACCAAATATCAAAAACACCCCTCATATTGTAAGCGAATATGTAAAGTACTCTTAGAAGGCTTCTTATAACATAATCAAGGGTATTCGGTTTTTATTACACAATACGCCTGACTTACAATACGTTATGTTAGAATAATTATTAAATATAATATTTATATAATCTTATACTAAAATATTACAGACCATAGCGCATTATTAATCAATTAGTTAAGTTTAATATATTATAGTGTATTTTTATCTTGACTGTAACATGTTACACCATTATAGCATACTAATGAAATTAATATTAAAAATTATTTATTAAAAATGCTTATATATTTTTTAAATATTTAACATTTCATTTTTAGTGTCATGACTTATTGCTTCTTTAATGAAATTTTGGTAGCTTGAATTGGAATAAGAGTTCTTTCTTTCTTTAATTTTTTTGATCCTACTTATTTATGTCATATAACATTTTTATTATTATTTATTAATTGTTGAAGCCAATACATAAAGGTTTATTCTATTAAATGTTATTTCATCCTATTGTTGTGGATTTACAAACTTCGGAGAGTAACATATACACTTACCGGAAAAGAACTGTCAATATGGAGTTTAATAACTTCGAGTATACAGCATACTCGTACTAGAGACGGCATCGCGTGCATTCATCGTAGTTACTTTTGAAACAAACATTGATATTGTTTTGCCTGACCGTGACGTCACTGTTTGAGCTTAAGAAGTGGAATACCATGTATAAACATAATAGATAATATGGTAAATGATCTACTCTGTATATAAAATGTATTGATTTGTACTATTTATTCTATTCAAGTTATTAAATAAAATAATTATCTAAACAAAATAAATTAATACCGAATTAATATTCTTTTGCCTGAATGTAACGTCACAAATGTAAAGTATGTTGGTTTCGTTACGCCGACTCTAGTATTAAGTCTCGAAGGTTAATACGGAAACTGCTCTACATTTCCGTGACTTCTCTAACTATAGTCTGTTCCGTTCTCGACTCTCGTTATATTTTGTTACTAGAGTGAGAATATATTATTTATAACCGACACGTCATAATCAAAATGTTCAATCCTGCCATTCCTACTATTATTGCTATTTTGACTTGTTCCACTTCTCATACTCAATAATTGATTAATCAAAAAATTAAATAATATAACTAAAAACGTCTCATTAAAAATTGAATAAAAATATCACATATTTAATCTTATAACATCAAATTTGTACAAGTCTTGTAAAATTTATAACTAGTAGTTGTTGTCGGCTACATAATATCTTAATATACTCGGAACTGGTGTGCAGATCTGATAAATTAACAGTATTACCTACATTTTTATAGTAATATTAATATTCTCTCTTTCTTTCCTACTGGTTAAATTAGTCGAAGTCTAAATTTATAAGTCTTTAACTCTTTAATGAATAAAATTAAAACTGAAATGTAATCATGAAATATCTTTATCAAATACAACTTGTAGCTTCAGAGATTTGCAAATTCAATAAACAATCTTTGATAAATTACTATAGATAAGGTTTTCGACGAAACCAAAACAACTTTAAAATAAGTCGCTCTTAATTGTAATTAAAGTCGGTTGATTGAGTCGTCTGTACCGATGTTACTTCTCGAATTTCTACTCGTTTATTGCTTCAAATGTCAAAGAACCGACATGGGATGTGGAATTAATCACTTAATAATAGTAACGTTATTCAAATTAAATAATACGATGAACCAATTGTAGTTGAAGTTTATTATATTCAATTATAATAAAAACATACTTTTATAACAGGTGATTTTTATACTTTAAAGACCAAATATGTGTTTGTTCATTATTCCTTGTTATTTCCTTAAAAGAAAAGAAAGAAAGAAAATTAAAAACTCGTCAAAGTCAACAACTATTCCATAAATTCCCACAATATATCCCACTGGTGGGGACTTTTTTTTGCAATCTTTTTGTATTCAACACATTGTATTGTTTTTTTTATGTTTTTATTATAAAAATAAACAAAATAATGCATTCGTTATTCAAAAGTTTTTGAAACACAAATATTTGAAGCTATCAGTCGCTTTATCGGTATCTCATTTATTAAGGAAGGTTTAAAGGATTTTTAACATCACACTTAGGTTTTATACTTAACATTGGACATTAAATTCTAATAATCGGTTAACCGTATTTGGTCAGTTTTGAACCTACATATAGCTCTACTATTGGCCTAATAAATTCCAGGAATATTTTAAACTTTTGAGTTTATACTATGAAGTTTTGTAAATCAATAGTAGATTACAGTTATAGTATTTAGAATAGGTGAAATAATTAAACGTAACTATCGTTGGAATGATAATTTTTTGCTATTTTGTTGTACAAGGGTTATTTTGGCCTGTATCATATATGTATATGTCGATACAAATGACGAAGTCTTCTTAGAGGAAGACTAAAATCTTATTATGAGGTAGACCTCATAATAAGATTTTAGCTTGATTTCACTTAATTGAGTGATATTCCCGATAAAATATGTAATAATGAAAAATAAAAAAATACAAGTGAGGTGACTTTATTGCGAGATAGACTTGTAGTAAGACATTTCTTCTATATTTCTTCATATAATTTTTTATCACCGGGTCCTGGTAAATAAATATGTTCATCGTCTAACAGCGTGTGTCCGATTTTTAATATCTTTTGCACAAACACACTGGACATAAGAGCTCCGTTTATTGTCTTCCTTTGAGCCGATTCCTCCGTCTCAGGTATAGGAAGGTTGAGCATTTGCAAGTCTTTGGTTTGTGTAATATTTCCTGAACAAAACAAGCCTTTAATAGCAAACACATATACAATAGCAATAATTTCTAACCAAAACATTTCATATCGAATAATTTCCTGAGCAAAAAATCACGTTTATCTGGATAACTGAATTGTGGTCAAGTGGGCCTTGTTTAAATTAAATAATTAATAATAAATGTTATATAAAATATTGTAAGAAACAAGAATATGTTGTCGTCAGAGTTATAGCTAAGTTTTAGTAATAACTTTACTGTTAAATAGTAAGTTTCACCTGTTCTGAGTGCAGTCCGGTGTTCCACATAACAATATGTGTAACCGATGAAGACGCCCGCTGATATAGCAGACAGCGTCATGATGAGGAGACCAGCAGTGAACACCACGCATATCATCCATCTTGGTTTACTATTAAACAATATTTACTATTTTGATAAAACAATTTATTAAAAATATTTTTCATGTTGAATAAAATTTCAGGAACTTTTGAAAGCTTACTTTTGTTAAATAATGTATATGTATACTTTTTGTTATAGATATGATAGCAATATTATGCAATATAATGGGTAAGATTTTTTTATATTTATTGTGTTGTCAAGAAGATGTCACAGAACTCAATTCAATAGTTTTTTTCTAAAGGTTTATTTGAAACTGCATCGCGCAAAATAGCACAATACTGATTTTGCTCCAATTTAGTGAAAGGTTGAAGTCCTGCTTGTCTCGATTTTTTAATTTTTTTAATAAATATAAAATTAAAATTAGTACATCTTCCAATAATAATAATTATATAATAATAATTATATATTAATAATTTTTTTATGATTGTATTGCACTTTTTAGGGCCTAAACTATATATTTGTGATTCTGCATTTTTAGTTTATTTTTTTATTATTTATGCCCTTATTTCGAATATAATCGCAATACGTCGAAATTTTCTACGCTCTTATATCGATGTTAATTTGTTTTTCATCATATATTTCAAACAATAATATATAAGACTTCTTTTTTTAGGTACTTAGCTTTCCGCAGTTTTTGACCATATGAGATACGAGAAATGAATAATTATTTTTAGTTCGAACTTTTAGTTTTGAATAATTTTGCAGGGTCAAGAATGTTTGAGTTAACATACAAAGCCTTATACTAAGATTTTTTTTCAATCAACACTTTGTCTACTTACTTTCTTAAAGATTCTGGTAGATTCTCAGTTTTCAGTATTCTATAGCCCGTCATGTCCCCGTATATAAAATAATAAAAAAAGGAAAAGCACAAAAATAATTCGAGGTGAGTGAATTTGACAGTTTACTTATTTTTATTTTATTTATTTCGACAAAAAAGTTTAGCTTATTGACAGCTACAAATTAATTTAGTGTTACCAAAGATAATAATTTACGGTTCGTTTTATTAAAAAATGATCTAGATTTTTCTTACAGATTATTTATTCATGACCAGTTAATTTGTATTCACAACAACCGCATAAGCAACTTGTCAGCAAGAAACAATAAGGCTAATGATATATTCCTGACCCTTCAAAGAAATATGTCCTTAATAGCAAAATACTAGTAACTTTAACAAAAAATATTCTTAAGTATAAATACTGCTTCATATTATTTTAGTGTTTATATATTAAAGTAGTTTATATTTTATTATAAATGTTGTTCTAAGTATACTTTATTAAAAAGTAGATCCTAGTTCGCCAAATAATGTAAAATCTTAATAGCTCAAAATATTTTCTAGATCTTATAGTTATAATTTGTGAAAAGGGTGACTCCTTTGTTAAGTGAGAAAACGCATGTGGAAACTGCTTTTCAAATCTCCACGATACTTTTTTTTTTTTCATAGAGGAGGGCAAATGAGCTTGCGAGTCATCGTTGATGTGTGATCAGCGCCGCCCATGAACTCTTGCAACATCCGAGGATTCACAAGAACGTTGCCAGCCTTGGAGATAGGAGTATATATTGTGGAACATTTCCCAGTAATCAAAAAAATATATTCATATAAATATAAGTTTCTAATATAATATATATATATATGTATATATAATAATTTACATAAAAAACTTTTTTGATCCTATATTAATATCAATGACAGTTGTAGAAAATGACATTATTATGTTATACTTTTTCTATGTCTTGTATATAATCAGTTTATTTTTATATTTCTCTGTTTCAACGTTTTCTAGCATTTTTATATAATTTGTGAAAATGTGTAATTGTCCTAGAATGCCATATTGCTTGGGCAACATAGTTTATATATTTGAGAGGTAAAATAAAAACTTACTATATATATTAACAATCCTTTTAGTATGTCTGAGCCCATTTTTTAAAGGGTAAAAAGGCAAATAAATAAATTGAAGACTTATTCGATTTTATATCATTATACCATTAAATTTTATTTTATTTTTATGCTTTATAATGTTTTTTCCTATGAACTTAAGTGATCTATGAACATATGAATACAGTCTCAGCTATAATAAAATATCTTCACATTTGCTACAGTCTTGTATTGTTATTTGCATTAATAATTGTGGATATTTAACGTGAGTGGTTGGTCGTTAATGATTTAGGAATTATTTTATACAGTTCAAATACAATTTTAAGGTAGTAGTTATTATTTTTAGGTTGGCATCATGCTGTGCTCTCACATCAGTGGTAACGTGTATTATGACGACCATGTTGATAATGTTGGCTATCGGCGTTGGTCTTGGCTACAATTACTGCTTTGTTGATATACAAACCGGGAGGAATAAAGAAGGTATTACATATAGTCATATTAATATTATCTTAAGTGATCCTGTATAAATAAAATAGCAATTCAATATCAGTATATTTCACTTATTTCAGAATATTGTTTTAAAAATATTTTGTTTCTATTTATATGGTAAACTACCATGCAATTATTAGAAAACGTATTAAGATGAAATTTGTTGTGATTATAGAATATAGTCCTAGTAAGAAATTGCCCGGGTAACTTATTGCTCACTGACCTTTTTGAAACTCAGTACCTTATATAACTTAATAGTTCTAACTTGGTAAAAAGTGCATGCAATGCAGACGTTGCAAGCCAACGTATATATAATGTATAGGTATTTTTAACATCAGAAAATTATATCGTGTTCATAGAAAACAACAGTAACTGATTATAAATATAATTTTAAAAACATTTTAATGAAATTTAGTGTAATGTTAACGAAAACAACCTACTCGATCCTTTTGATTCCGGAAAGTTCTCTTTGTTCGTCAATCACAAGACACTTATAAATGTTTTTTTGCAGATCGATTTCCTTTACAATACAAACCCGTTGAAGGGCACGCGACACAGAGACCACAAAAAATCTTCGAAAGACCTTTCTCTACCACTCCTATACCAATAGAAATAGAGTCCACAATGGTAGCTCCATTAAATATTGGTATCAACTTCACAAGCCTCATAATCAATATAAGGAAGAAACGAATGAACGTTACACTCGAATTGATTGTTTAATTATATTTTTTATAAGACATATTATTTGTATACAACTTTGTATAGTTTACAAGTTTTACAATTTATATTAATTAATGTTTTGTAAGTTTTACAATTATTTATATTTAGAGATTTATATTTTTATTAAAGCTGTTTTATTGTATTAATTATTTTTTTATTCTAATTTTATTTAACCTTGATAATAAATACAACTTGATTATATTGTAATGGCGCCTAATGTGTTTTAGAAATATGTTAATATTTCACTTCTACGTTACTTTATGACACGTCGCATTTTTTTATGCATTCTATCAATATCTTCTTCGGTCCTTCTCTTCTCTAATCCTGCCTTCATAGTAAAAACTCTTTTTAGACGCTTTCCTACCCAGAGACATTATTTATTATGTTTAGTTGAGACCACTAAATAATTTTATAGGGCCATATATTTTTTGAGTTAAGTTACAATAAGTAAAAGCCAAACCTGATACAAAGATATTCATATTTTTTTGAATTAACTCATTATGTAGTCATTTTCTTAAAGATTCTAAAAGATTCTCAGTAAATTAAACTAGATTTTTCTTATCTACCTATTCACAACCAGCTATTTAGTATTCACAGCAATAACCGCACAAGCAACTTGTCAGCAAGAATTAATGAAGCTAATGTTTTCTAGACCTTAGCAAGACAAAATAGTTTTTCGTAGCAAAATATTAGTAAATAGACAAAATACGTTTCTTATAAACACTGCCTCATCCCTTCATTATTCATTAATATCATATTAATTCTTATTCTCGGATATAGATCTTTCATAACTCTATTATAACTGTATAAGTCATAGTATACCATAGCTTATATATATATATATACAGCTCGCCAATAATATATAATACACTTATAAAAATCAAATTATACTGTACGTCTTACCAAATTTGAAAGGTGAGTCAATCCTTTCTTCCTTAAATAGACAACGCATTCTGCAAGTCCTCTTATTTTCAAATGGTTATAAAAATGGTGATCTTATTGTCCTTAGCAGTCCATGATTCTCTTATGGTCCGTTAGTCATCCATCCATATATATATATATTTATATAAGAAACTTCTTTGATCTTATATTAATTATGACAGTTGTAAAAAATGACAGCATTATAGTTTTTAGCACTTTTTATTCTGTCTTGTATATAATCAGTTTATTTTTATATTTTATATTTTTATGTTTTTATATTTCTGTATTTCTATGTTTTTATATTTCTATATTTTTATATTTCTATATTTTTACGTTTTCTAGTATTTTTACGTTTTCTAGCATTTTTATATTCTTTTTGAAAATGTGTAATTGTAGCAGAATTACATATTGTTTGGGAAACATCACGTATATATTTGAAAGGTAAAAAGTGAAACAGTAAACAATCTTTTTGCATTGTCTGAGTCTACTATTACAGTTCTATTAGTATAACACCTAGCATTTTTGATCTACTTGACTTATCTCATAGAAGGACATAAGTATATTAAAGTTTCAATTTCATTATGTCATACCATTATAACGATAAAAACAGAGACAAAATGCTGAATTGGATGATACTGAGTTCATATGAATGAAGCCCGTCAGCTATAATGATAAATATCAACTCATTTGCTTCAGTCTTTACCGAATGAACGTGTTTTACCAAAAATAAACTAATTATTTCTAAGCCATGCTGTATTTATTAATAATTATAGGTATTTAACTATTGTATTGTCGTTAACGATTTAACGTTAATTTCTTCAAGAGTTATTTTGAAGGTTCTAATATTTATTATTTTTAGGTTGGCATCATGCTGTGCCCTCACATCTGTTGTAACGTGTATTATGACGACAATGTTGATAATGTTGGCTATCGGTGTTGGTCTTGGCTACAATTACTGCTTTGTTGATATACAAACCGGGAGGAATAATGAAGGTATTATTGCATATATTGTCATATTAATAATATCTTAAGTGATCCTGTACAACTACTAAAACGGATTTAGAAGAAATTTTATGTGATTATTAATTAATGCCCTCGTATAAAAAAAAAACACTCTAGAAAATTTTAGACTCACTGACCTCAGTTATGTAATTCGATAATTTGATTCGAGGTTGCAAGCCAATTTATGATATATTTTTTACTTCAAAAATTATCTCGGTTTTATGCTAAAAAACTGACTTAAAATATAATTACAATTCACCACCTCTTGGTAGATGTTAAAAAATGTATAGGTGTTAGTTATTAACGAAAACTTGACACTACCCTTCTCAATTTTGAAAGTTCTCTCATTTTAATGAGAAAACTACAAGAGATTTGAGAATGTTTTTTTTTTGCAGATGAATTTCCTTTACAATTCAAACCAATTGAAGGACACGTGACAACGAAATCAGATGGACTCATTTTAAGGTCTTTCACAAGCGCAACCACCTCTGTGCCAATAGAAATAAACTCCACCATGATCGCTCCATTACACGTTGGAATCAACTTCACAAGCCTCATAAGCAGTATAAAGAAGAGACGAATTAATGTAACACTGGAATTGATTGTTTAATTATTTTTTATATGAAGTTTATTTTATATAAGTTTTACAATTCTATACATTTTATTTTTATTTTTATTAAATGTTTTTTGTGTATATCTTTTTCTTTTTTATTTACATTTTTTTTCGGTTGGGAATCTTATTACAGCGGCTCCAAAGGTACAAAAGTAAGGGTATGGCTGTGGTCTTTGTCAATTTATAATTAGTAATAATAGTATATTATATATGTAAATGTAGGTAACATTTACGTATCCTCTTCCTTTCTCTATCCCTTTTTGAGCACATATTTGTATTTATGACGTGTTGAGTAAGAAAAAAAATGTGTCGATCCCAGGTGACTTGCGTGAAAAAGTCTTTTTAAAAAGTCTGAGTTCTTTTTGAGTGCTGATCTATTGCTGATGTAATTTTTCCCACGATACGAACGTCGTGTGGAAGTTCTTATAGCAAATATGAAATAATCATTATTTTTGTAGTATTTATGTTGCAAATCGTAGGAAAAAAATCTTTTTTTACTTTTGTTTTTATTTATGTATTTTTATCAATAAGATTATAATAAAAAAATACGTCATTACTGACAAAACTGTCACAAAGTAAACTGTTTGATATAATTATTTCTTGATAATTTATATAATTATATAATGTGTTGCATATGCACTGTTGTAACTACAGTTATATCTCATCTACTCTATTTTTCTGAAAAGTAAGTTCTTTCTTCTCTTATGACAGTTTTAAAATACAATTTTACAAAGTCCTTGGCCATAAGATTTTATTTTTCTTTACATAAGTTTCAACTTATTACATTCCTTATATTATAAAGAACAAGATTTTAAGAAGAGCGAATTTTTTATGTGGTTGATAAGTCCCGCCATCACTGCACCTATTTGAAATGTTAATTGACCATTTCAAAAATACATCTCAATAACCTGAAACAATCCCTACAACTAGTATTAGGAAGTGTTTTCTAAACGGGAAATGATCTTCTTTAGCTATCCATCCATCCATCCATAAAGTAGTAGTTGATAAAAGACTTACTTTATTTGCAGATTCCTCTTATGCTTTTCGTGCGCTGCTCTGGTTTCCTGTCTAGTGGCAACACTCCTTGTCACATTAGGGATGGGGATAGGGATAGGATATAACTATTGTTACGTGGATTATAAAACCAAGCATAGATATGGTGAGTAGCAATAATGATTACTTACTTTTTATATAACGTGTATGTTACATCATAATAATATAATTTGAAAAATCTTTTGCTTCCGATTCCAAAGAAAAATTAATGGATTGATACTAGTCTACTTTACTGAATTAATAAGAATTTTTGTAATATTTGTCAGTATTTTTTATTGATATCTAATATAATGAAACAAAATATTTTCTATTGCAGTTCCAGCAAAATATTATAAATACAATCCAACTCCGCACTGGAAAAGATCAGCTCCGACAGATGTAACGGTATCGGGTGTCACAATCAATGAGAATATTCTTAGAAGCAACGGTTCTAATCAAACACTAGCAAAGAATGAACATGAAACTAAATCTAATAAAACTAATAACAATGAAGAAGGTAGAAGAAATATAGAAGAATCATACTACAATATAAGTCAAGCAACAACGGAGCAAATGAGTGATAAATTGACAGAAGTAAATACAGAAACTACAGATGATTCTCCCAAAATGATAATACCAATAAGTGGATTAGATTTAATAGCACTCTTGTCGAAGTTAAGATCCGAAAACAGAAATTATTCATTGCAAATTGTGACGACCTGAACATTGTGTTAAAGAATTTAGATATGATTATTGTTTTAGATATATTTTTTTGTTATATTTAAGTATTGTGTATGAAATACTTTTTGAAATATAGTTTTATTTGCATAGTTTTGAACGTATTATTTTGATAAAGGGTTACATATTCTTGAACCTACTGCGATATGTACGCTGTATTACCAAATTGTATACAAATCTATAAGATGAGACGGTAGGTTATATATTATTATAAGAAATATTTTTCTATTCTATTTCAACTAATCTAATTATTATTATATGTTCGATGAGAGTTTATTTATTTTTGTTTTCAAGTCTTAAACAACTGTTACTGCACAGAAAAGGTCAAAGGGTATCTTTCAGGTATAACTAAAAATACTATTCTCCAGGAATAAAAAAATAACTTTTAGATAGTACTTGTAAGGCGTCGACGGAGACGTTGTCAAATGCTAGTATTTAAAACAAAAAAAAATCGATTAAAGTTCTTTTATATTAATTTAATGAAAAAATATTTTTTTATATAACAAAAAAAAATATTTACATGGACAAATGACATAAAAAGATAATTCCTCTGCCTTTAATGAAAAAAATAACCAAGTTGTTTATTACGCAAAAGATCCTTGAAAAGTAAAAAACTTTTTTACTAAATTGCATTTTTTATCTGCTATCTTGTCTTCCTTCACGTCAATGAGACGTCATTTGGAAGGAAGATGAAGTTGTATAAACACCCAAATTTCTATGGAGTTATCTAAATATTTAGAAGTAAAAGACAGCAATGCATCGTTGTCTGTAAATAAATTATGTGGTAAGATTATATTTATATAACAATTTTAAAACCCATAACTTTATTATAAGGCTTTAAATTCATACAGTATTATTATTTATAGAAACATTTACAGCTTAAAAATAACTTAATTGAGAGTGAGTTATTTATCGATTATTAAACTTTCATTAAAATATTTATTTCAATCATAATCAATCAATTGTATTATATTGTAGTTCAATAACTAATAATTATAAGTAACCAAATATTAACTCAATAATTATATTTTTAGTTAGGTTTTTTTTTGGGTCCCATAATACTTAATATTGAAAATATCTACTACGTTTCTACTACTTGAAATTTATTTATTATCATATATAAATTCATGCATTTTAATATTCCTATTATTTTAATATATTTAACCAAAGGGATCAGATAGGAACAACTATTATAAGAATATTACGTCCCCGAGTATATGAAGAATTTAATATTTATTATTAGTTATTATCCGCAATTCTGTTCGTGTGGAAACTGGCTCAAACTTTTTTTAACAACTTATTTTGCAAACTTAATGTTAAAAAATTGTCCTTTTATTCTAAGTTTATTGTAAATATAATCAAAACTAGGGGCGCCAACAAACCCTCAATTTCGACTTGCTGCGCTCGCGAAATCTCGGGTGCCGTTTGCATATTGAGCGAAGCGAGCCCAGTGTGTTCACTTATTGTTTCCCAGTAACTTCAATGGGATATCAGTTTTTTGACAAAATATATAAAAAAAAAAAAAAAAAATTAACATTTTTCAAATTTTTTTTTTAAAAACCATCACCTAATATGTGTCTTTTTGTTTGCAAAGTTTCATAATTTTCCGTAAAGTAGTTTTTGAGCCAATTCGTGACAAAGAATGCAAAAAGTCTCCAGTAAAACGCTTCGCTCACTTCGTTCGCTTCGCTCAATAATCTTCTGAAATTTATTTGCTATGAAATATGTTCAAACTTACAAAGTTTATAACCACTATATATAATATTATAATAGTTTTCGAAATATCGTGATCGGAGGCGGCGGCGGTGGTTGCTGTATTCCTATCCCGAATCCTTGTGCGTGCTGCTTCAGATGCTGTGCTGAGTTGTTCTGCAAGCTGCTTTGTTGTGTTCTCATTATTGTACTGATTGGAGGTGCTATATTTGTATTGGCTGAGATGTTATGTAAGTAATGTCCTGGATTAATGAAGTATTTTTTTGTGCATCTTTTGATCTTAATAGGTTTATTTCTAGATCTGCACATCACTATTAAGATCCAAATACAATAACCCGTGAACTTGTATTAAATCACAAATTATTCATACTATTTGTTTCTCTTAGGTTCTTAAGGAGTTTAGAAGAAAGAAGATTTGAGTGCCAGAAATATAAATCATATTATAGAGAAGAAATATTTAAGTATATATTATTTGACATAATTTTAGACATTTGTCATTCTGTTAAAAATTTTAATAACGCGTCAAAAATTTGCAAAATAAAAAAAATGCTTTTTATCCTAGAAAGTAATGTGGTAAATATATAATTTTATACATTATAATATATAGTGAATTGTTACCATTAAATATGGAATACAATTCCTCAAACAAACCCAATTAATGCAAAGCGTTGAATCTAGCAGTGATACATGTTACTAAATACATATGAATATACACTGAATTAATATTAATTAAATTTTCAGCTGGCGTAATGTGTTTATAAGTAACGAAGCATTAGGGTTAGCGGCCCAGGCCACGATATGTATCGTCATATGCGTTGTTGGATTACTTGTTGTGCTCTTTCTGATAGCATCCGATGTTTTATGTGAGTCAATAATCTAAACTGATAAAATGTATTTCATCCAGAGGACAGGATTCGATCTTGTGACCTAAAGACGTCCCGTCAATCTGCCAATTGACCCATCATGTCGCTATTAGAACTGATTATATTTGCGCGTTTTTATCGAAATTTACGAGACATATTAAGTTGCTTTCTCATTGATATCAATATTTTAAAATAAAGATAAATGTTTTGAAACAATGATAAAAAGATAATAATCTATCTTTTTCTTTGTTTCCAGAATAAAGAACAACAAATTAAAGATAACAATGGATGCTGTATTAACGTCTTTGAAATTGGAAACGATATTATTTATAAAAATATATAATATTTGTTATCCAGAAGAAACATCAAAATGTGGATTTTTAAGTGACATTATGTTTTGTTATATTAAATATATTGTTCTAATAAATCAAATTTTACAACAGAGTTCACAAAGAACTTTTTATTGTCCAGCCTTGTCCAGCTTGACGCTACTTTGATAATAAAGTATAGGGTAAGTCGTAAAAAATACTTTTGTTGATTGATATCTATCGCCTATACTTAATATCTTTCAATTGAAAATTTATAAATGTATATTTTGCTACTAATTAAAAATATTGCATGATCATGATGCAATCATTAAAGTGTTGGATATAAAAAAAGAAGGCTAGGAATTTTACAAATAAATTCAAATCTGATACATTTCAGAGTACTATTCTAGTTATATTTTTTTTCAAAATCATTATTTAACTGCACTTAACAGGAGACATTGAATGTGCAGTGATTGGTAATCCGTATATTTGGCAGCACCATGTGCTGATACTGAATTTTGTTTCGAGAAAATATTTTTTTGGGCTTGACCTTTTCCAAGGGACATTTCTAAGGGATTTTAAATACATTTTATAACATTTATAAAGCAATTTATATTGAAATAATACAGTGTTTCAAAATTTAATGCTTAATATTCATTTATGGGATAACTGTCTCAACTCCAGAGCGTCGTCATATTTCAACTTCGGCCGTGAATAAGATAAGAGTTGGTTATCTCTTTGACTTTCACGATTCTGGTAGACATCTTAAATATAATCTGATGTCTTCAGTATAAGATACCTAATCTAAATCTGAATATTTAGTCCCATTTGGAAATGGAAATGTCTTTTGAACAGCACTCCAGCGTTTTGTTTACGAAGTTCCGACTATTGCAACTATTTACTTACCTTTGCCTAGAGTAATATTATAGCTAGAGCTATTATAGATTTATTATAGATTTCTACTCCAATGAAGAAAATAATAAAGGTGATAGTAATTTTTATCAATAAAATTGTCGACAGTTTGTATTTAAATATAATGAAAAGTAATTTTAGAAGTACCTCAACATTTATTTTATTGGTTTTAGCCTTCTTGTCTATTACATACATTAATAACACATAAAGTAAAATATATATATATATATATATATATATGTAAAGTAAAATATATATATATATATATATATATTTATATATATATTAATAAATAAATATATAAATATTTTTTATAAAGCTTGTATTCGTTTAATTATCATTTAAAAGGTGATAAAAAAATAAAATCGTCAAAATTAATAATTACTTTAATTATATTTTCAACAACATTCAAAACTTAACAATAAATTGTTTACAATAACATATAACAAATGATTCCAAAGCGTTTTTCTTTATTGTTCGTATTGCACACTACTCGTGCATACTCTGTCAGTAATGTATTTTATATGACGTTGACATTAAAGACTAGTATCATTAAACATGCTTCACAACAATGTAATCGTTATTTACACGAAGCTATAAGATACTATGTGGTAAATAAAATATTTTATTTCATACTTATAATTATCAATATATATATGTTAATAAAGATATGTTAATATTTCAGTTTTTGTGCGTTTAATGCTTGTAAATCACTATGCGTGATAGTACCATTAATAATATCAGTAGTAATTGGTGTTTTAATATACAACACTATGAAGTCAATATGGCCGGTTCTACCGTAATCCAGTTATGGATTAATTAAGGTAAATTCTAATCAGCCTGCTCAAACTGGTGTGAGAAATTCATTAAGTAGTTAGCTATATCTGGTAGTGTAAATTGATTTTGACTTGTCTAATATCTAATCTTATATAGTGCAAGTTTTTAATGAGATTGGATCTGTAACCCTTACCTTTTACACAGTTTTGAAAACAATAATATTACTATCACGATTGCAAAATAATTCGATTAAATTATAACAATTGAAGATAACATTATTATTTTGTTTCAGATTTTTATTCGTTGTCTACAAATTTTATAAAAATAATTCTGTATTAAGCATCAAGCACAAGCAATGTATTGTTTTAGAACTAATTTGATAATATAACTATAATGTAATTTTAAAACTTATGTTTATAATTAATAAAAGTTAAAAATTGAATTACTTACTGACTTATTAAATTAATTTATTCAATGGTTAAACATATAGTACTAACTACTGAAGTTTCGTTAAAATATTATGCAGGTACTTTCTATGTTTCCCATACAAATAAATCAACATATTTAGTCCAATACTTTTATCAGCCCTAGGTTTTGAACCAGTGTTGGTCAGAAATTTATATAGTAATATTATAATTATTCATTTTTACCTAATAGTATGATGCAATATAATGAAGTCAATTTATATACACATACCGTATATTTACCGTATATTTTTCGATAAAGCTTCTAAATAACACAGAAGTTTTTGTGCCTTTCTTTGATCTCAATTTTAATCTTCTTCATCATCCTCATCCTCACCCTTATCCTGAACCTAATATTCATCCTTATCCTTATCATGATTTACTGTATTTTATTAAAACTTGTTTATACCGAAAACACATTTTTATTAAGAAGGCTTTGATTTATTTCTTAAGGGGCCGCCTTTGCTTTTTTTTAGGACATACTTGCATGTAAGGGCTATTATTATGCCATGTTATTATAGTTAGATTTCATAAAACTGCTTACTTTTAGATGTAACATGTGTTATGAAATACGTATACGAGTTATCTAGGTAGCTTGATAGTTTTTACGTCTTCCAAAAATTGGCTAACAGGCGATATTTAATTTACCAATAAATATCTTGTTTACTTAGGACTAACCACTGATACATATCGGCTTACACGTGTGCCACAGATGTGTAGGAAGTTCCTTTCCTAAACTGGGAAGAGTGTTGTGTTGTGTACCTAAATAGACCACGTTTATTTATTTTGGAGTAGTGGGTTACATCAAATCATAGAATTTAATTTAAGTTAATTTTGATTTCTTAGAATGTTCCAATCTTATTGTTACAACATCGTATTGTGTCCACTAAAGGCTGAGTGAATTTTTTGATATTGGAATCTATTTTAAAATTATCAAATGCAACAATATTTTTTCACATCTGATTGCTAGTTCTAGGTATACTCGTACGTTTTACAAGCAGAAAATACTTGAGATTACTAATAAATAACTACAATAAACAACATTTTTATATGTAACAATAACATCATAAATCTTATAGACAACACAATTTGTCGATAAAACCACTTAACGAGATGCCAAACTTCATGAGTAAGAAATATTTTATCTATTGCGGGAAGAAAAACATCTTTATAATTTCTCTGGAGGAAACTCCTCGCTCGGTCTCGAGATGTAGGCCCCGATTGCGTTCCTTTCAATATTATATGAATAAACCCCGGCATGACGAAATAATTTTGCACTTTTAGTTCTTTCTATTTAGAGACACAAATACTGAGGATTGTTAAAGACCGTGTATATCTGTTTGGTCGTCAGTCATAACTCCCGAACTAATCGAAAATTACAATTTTTATATTGTTAGATTTAACTACCCCATGTTTCAGCTAAGTTTTATCAAAATTTGTTCAGCCCTTTTAGTTGACAATTTTGTGTGCTTTTCTACAAAATGTGTCATAAAAATGTTAAAGAAGTCTACTTTGCAAGAAGGTCTCAGGCTAAAAATAAAACACACTTTGCACTCTTGTCACGTAAGAACTACTGATTAGATGGGATTTTCATAGTATTGTAGAAAATCCAGAAGGGATTCAGTAAGTACCCATTTTATTTTCTCCAACAAATTACTTTACTTTAGTATTTGATCCTTTAAATGTTTTGAATATTACAAGAAATTAAGCCTCTAAATATACAAAAACCAATTGTTTCAGAATCTGTGATTGATTCATAAATTATAACCGAATAAAATAGTGTATAATACAGTTGTTTATTTACGTACTGTCATTGCTTGCAACTAAAATACCCATATTTGAAGAACATTTTCAGGAATGATGAAATCCAAGAAGAAAATTATTGATCAGGCTTTTCTTAATGGTGGAAATATTTATGTAACCTATAAATAATATATTTTAAAATAAATATATTTTCCATTCCATTTTTTTAAATATTTGTAACAGGCTCTTAATATTTGGAGATTTCCAATTCCAGATATGGCCTGGATTGGACTGAAATTCTACATCCTGTAAACGGTTTATCAATTCAAGTTCTGCTTGAACTTATGACCTGACTGAATCGTGTATTTTACTTTCATTGTGCTTGTCATAATAGTAAGTAAATAAATTTAGTTCTTAGTAAGTCACTAAATGTACCTTAACATACATGTTTACCAAAAAATTGCACCTTTACATACATGTTTACCAAAACTATGTCAAGATAATTAAAAAAGTCTGTTAAATTTGAATAAAACATTTAATTAATAACTTTTACTCTTTCAAAGTTTGATTTTACAAAGTTCTAAGGCAGATCTGATTATATTTTTGGTTTGGTAGAGCGGTTGTCTTGTCAATTCTTATATTTTTACTGATGTTATTAACAATGTATGTGAGTGTATTGCTTTGAGTATGAACATTGAAGAAGAAAGGAGAGATAATTTACAAAACTTTACAAAATCGTTCATTTCTTAAACCTTATAATATGTTTTGCCATGACATGACATATCATGCAACCAATGATTTCGATATTTGTGATTAATTAAACACAATAAATATATTTTGAGTAAAATATTTTATTAGTTAATTATAAACATATTGCTATAAGTGTTAAAAATCAATAATTATAATTAATCAAAATAGCAATAATAATGCATTTAACAATAAATTCCCTTTCCATATGTATACATATTTGTATATATAAGAGTAGATTCGTTCTTTTGGAAGTTAATAATCAAATATCATTTTCATCCCTTAACAGTAACGGACACATTCAATTGCAGAAGCGACTCTGAATTGAAAGATATGAAAGATTCAGTTCATTGTCGTTACAGACTGTCGAGTGTGAATGTTGCTCTGAAATGGAGACTAACAAAACAATTTTGTGGACCTCTTAAATGTTATATGTATGAAAAATTAGAATATAAGGTTTCAAATTTGTACATCGCATGCTAAATTTAAATAAGAATTAAATACATATTTATGTTATCATATGTATTGTTAGCATATTTTAATATTTTTTTAAAGCATTTCATATTTTTATGTTTAAACAAAATTGAGTTACGATTTATGTGTGTTGTTCATAACACGTTGATTCTGCGCCAGTGTTGTAACACATGAGTTATATGCTAATAAATCGTAAAGTATATTGAAACAGGTGGAATACAGTCATATCTAAAACTTGCTGTCTATCTAAAACCTCATCATGGATTGATTTGTTAGTGTACTTGACCTTCAGCGGTTCAGCTTGAGCGGTTTTATTCAAAGTTAAGAACTAGTTCTCAAAAGTTATAAGTTAAGAAATAGTTCTGAAAAGTTAAAAACTAGGGCAAAACTATTTATCATTATTGTTGCTTGCTTATAATCGAAGTATTTTTAATCGCTAGTTACCAAATTTTGGTTATATTTTGATAGTTTCATTTCACATTGTAAAGGAATTTCAATCAATATTGACAAGTAAATAAAGAAACGCTGGCAGGTTTTATAACCACTGAGGTGATATAGTCAGTTTATATTTACTTTATATTCAGGAATACTAAAAATTATAATATCAATATGGTCTTATAAAGACTTAGGAATCGGGAATTTTATGAAAATGTTCCCATTTATACAGTAAGTAATATAGACAGACTAGGTTATTAAAGTGAATTTGTTGTACCAGTGACCTGATCTCTGATTAAATATTCTGGCTAAGTTTTTAGGTCAGATGCAGATATAAAATTTTTATGCTGTGATAAATATAACGAAATAATTAACTTAATTTTTAAACTATAAATATACAATTTTACGTTAGTGTAGTTTATTCCTTTAAAATGTATTTTATCTTTATATATCTATATATATCTTTTTCTTTTATTATCATTCATTAAGATTTCTATCATAATTATACATTAAAACATCTTATGAATTCAGATTTAACCTAATTTATGTAATTGCTTAAGTTTGTCTGTGAATAATCTAATATAATATATGTATTATGTATATGTATGAAGGCTCTTTATATACTTAAGAAACATTAATATTAACCAGTATTACTTAACTATCTCTAATTATATCAATTTAATTAATTAATTCAAATTTAATATTCAACGGAACCTAATTCTTAAGATGATAATCAAAATTAATTTATATATTTTTAAGAATTTTGTTTGATCATATTTAAAAATAAAACATTATTATTAAATATATTGTATTGCTTGCATTTACAAGATAATTGTTTTATATTTATCAAGTCAAATAACTTAATGTCATATTAATGTCATAAATGATTTGTTTGTAATGATGACATATTTGTCATCTAATATATTAATATACCGCCTAAGCGGTTTCGCTGAGAAATGCGATACGTAATTATTACATGATGGCATGCTCTTGATATACAGACAGCCAATTAGGGGAGTCATCTGGGAATAGGATTCACTATTCTGTACTATAAATAAAAACAAACATATATATCAATAAAATTGAAGAATTTGTTTGTAGTTCCAAATTAACAGCTTTTCACTAAATGCATATAGATTGTTTCTTTGTCTGTCTGTCTCCTTGTTCCTGCTAATCTCTGAAATGGATGGACCGATTTTAATAGGACTTTTATTGGTGGATAGTTATATTTATTTCATAAAAATATTTAAAAAATATGTACTGATATAATATATAACATTTTAATACAATAACTGAATATTTTTTTATTATTGTAGATAAAAATTGTATTAATAAACTTCATGTTACCATGAAATACTCAAAATATCGAGTTGACACCTGACCTAAAAGCCTACAGTCAGCGGATTTGAAAAGGAAACAGGCTAGTGGGACGTGAAATCGAATTGGATTTGTATCGCAGCATCATTCTGCCAGTTTCTATTATTATAGTTATTTTTAACTGTAGGTCAATTTTATTTTTATTTAATACTGAGTGTTTAATGTTTAATGAAGACTTGTAAAACTAAAAGATATTATTTAAAGTCATCATATCTTGTCCAATTTAAAATAAATAGAGCATAAAATTTGAATGTGAGTAAAAGCCTGGTTTGATTTCAATTTAATTAACGCAACGTATTGATGTGTTCAAATTGGCAAGAGAAGTAAATTAATTGGACACTAATAATTGTACACTAATTATTGTCACTATCAAATACCAAATTACTATCAGTTTATTGAATTGTCAACAATTTTTTTTTATTGGACGATTTATAATATTTTTGTTATATATTACTACTTTTTTTTGTTTAAAAAGAATGTTGTGTATAATTACTGTAATATAATAGAGTTCGAATCATCATATAATGATACAGATACAGATACGAAATTGAACCACATATTAATTATGATTATGACTCAAAACCATAAAAAATATATATATAAACATATTTTGGTGGTTCTTCTTCATGAAGCTACCCTTTCGGATCCTGCAACAAGAGTTTGATTTTTCATAATTGCTACGTGCCTTTACTTGCTTACTTTATTACTTCGGTTAGCTAGTTAGATTGTTACCAGCAATTTGATAATACAATATGTAGATATCAAAAGTATCAACCTGTCAGCTGAATATTTACAGATATCTTTGATAAATTGCTTGTGCATATATTAAATAGAGTAGAATTACATCAAAACTAGTACTACAAAATACATATTCTAATGCTAGATTTAATCTATCTTTACCTATATGATTATTTAAAATCACTTTTATCCCTCAATACACCGAACAGGTTTTGTATGGAATGAATGAATTGAAAATGAAGATTGAAAATAGAAATAAAACTAAACCGATTTTGACGGGACTTTCTCAGACCGAAAGTTATACAAAAATATCACGTAAAAAACTATTTTTAATGTCTAAAATTAATAACGAACCCACTAAAACCTTGATATATGATGGACATGAACTAGTCTTATTAGTGGAATAATTCTGGAAACGTGTACGAAAACGCAAATTATGGTTCAAAAGATTTATGACAAGGCGGTGGATGTTTATAGTATATTTGTTCACACAAACAATCTAGTTTATTTCATGAGCATTGTGATTAAACTAAATATAGAATTCCATAATCCTAGTTTTAGAATGATGTATTATTGTTTTGTGAATACATGATGCTTAGATTTGGTATTGTTGGTTTTTACTACAAATGAGTAACCGAAATCGTAGGGTTTATAGATTTTGATGTCATGAGATGGTGAACAACCTTTTATGGATTAAACTGCAAATAGAAAATAGTATTTTCCCCAGAAACATATGAAAACATTTTGGAATTGATGTCTCTTGCCCACTTATAATTTGATAAAAGAAGTCAAGTATTTATTTATTAGAATATATTTATGCTTTAATTATAAAATTGCAAACAGACATTTATAGCATCAAGTTAAAAAGAATGATCGTTTAAAAACTGTGAGATAAATAAAACAATGTCAACAGTTTTAGTGTCTTTTAATAAATTTTTTTATGTCTTATATTTAACACACATACCTTATGTAACAGCGCGTTGACTAGAATAACGTTTTAAACATTTGAGATGAAACAACGACATTCATATAATAAATACTTTAAAACTTTAATAATATAAATACACGCTACAAACAATATTTTATTAAAAATTATTATACTAATATATAAATATTTATTCAGTTTCATAAATGGGACTAGATACAAAATTGTTATATAAAAAAAAAAGTTGGCTGCAATTTCTTAGCAACCTGGAATGTTTTTAAAAAATAGAGCTCAGACAATTTTCAGTAATTTTAAATATGTTTTATAAAAGTATAAGACTTTTCTAATTGAATATTTATATAATAACATTAAAAATATTATTTTAATATTTTATATTTTGTCATGAAACTAGAATATTGTGAATATTTTATGTATGATAAGTGATATATGGTAAGACATCTCTTTACTAAATTCTCACACTACACATTTAGGCAAAGAATCCAACAAATGGACGGCGGTAACGATCAGAAGCGTGGCGTTTTGTAATCCTAACTACATTTTTTTATATAAACTTATAATAGTTGACTAGTTCAGTGCAAAACACCTTTAATCTAAACACTATTTATAAGCGTCTCCATTTATAGACTTTATTTAGAAATATAACAACAATCTCATACTTTTTTTTTTAAACCTATGGAATATTACAGAAAGATTTCGTAGTACGCACTAAAGTAATACTTCAGTATGTAAAGCTAACGATATGGAGGAACCCTGTAGGATAAATTATTACATCTACAATAGAGTTGTAAATAGAAATAGGAAACAACATTTGGTCACAATTTGGTCAGAAGGCCGAGTATTCATAGAAAGCAGTATTAGAAAAAACAATAAAACTCGACTGAACCGCACTTACAGTTATTGTCTTTTACACCTTATATAGCAAAGATATATATAGAAAATGACCCGTTTTATAAAATGGCATTATCATTAGCATGAGATCGCTGAGGCCAAGAGAGGAGAAGTTGTTCATCAGCGTGATTGTCATGAATGTGAATGTTCTCAGAAAGCGCAGGAGAACAGGATAGGGTTCCTAAAAGGGCACCACTAGATCGCGAGTGTTGCCTACAAAGTGGACGACGTGACGGGGACTCACACTCGTCTGACATAGCTCGGGTTACAGTAATTCTTGGAGATTGACGACGCCTTCGTTGTTCCCTACTAACACCTTCCTCCAACCCAAGAGCTCTACCTAAAACAACATGTGGCGGCGCTCGAATTAAAGGTATGGCAGAAGTTCGAGGTTTCTGTATTTCATCTTCTTGAGAGTCTTGTAACATATTACATGAAGCAGCACGCTGCGCCGGTCTCTCTGCTCCTCGAGAACCCATTGCAGCGGCATCAGAAAGTCGCCTGGTTGTTGGAGGTCTTATGCACCCTGAACCAGCTGATAAAGAGGGTCTTCTGGATCCGCAGGCGCTAGGTGTTCTAGCCTGTATCTCTTGTGTGACCTCACTTTTGGTCATTCGTTTGCGACGATAATTTCGTAAAGATTCTTTAAAGGGTCTGCTTCGAATTCCATATAAAATACCATTTACAGGAGGAGCTGCGGCTAAAAGGACAGCAGATAAAGCAGCAAGAGGTTGAGGAGGCACGGCTATTGCAGGCCATATTAAAACACAATAGTAAGGGAAATATAAAATCGCTAGTGATCCAATAGGTTGTAGCACGGCCGATAGCGCTCGTCTACGGGGTGGCGGTGGGGCCGCGAATGGATTTCTTTGGTGTGTTACAGTTACTTGAGCAGACAATGTAACTTCATATATTGCTGCTGCTATCCTATGTCTGTGATAACGGGCTATACGCAAGATCTTTAAACTGCAAAGTAAAACAAGTGTGGTTGGTAGTAATAATGTCAACAATGCGTATGTTAGACAAAACCCTAAAGCAGAGGCTCCAGCGCTGCAATCAGGTGCGCACCCACCGATGCCAAGGTTGTAAGCCAGTGGAGGTTGAGCTGCGGCCAACGGAGTCAGTAATGCACCGAGAGCGACCCAGCCACTCACAACGCAGATTATAACCTATATGGAATGGAAAAACTATATTATCATACCAAGAAAAAATATTTGAGAGTAGTTTTCCAGATTTAAGAAAACACTTTAATAAGTCAGGGGTAACTTTCGAATTAAATGTAATGTTATTCAATATTACTTTTTTCGCGGACACGATTGCTGCATAATGCAATGGTGCAGCAATGGCAGCAGCTCTGTCGGCATGTAGACCGCACACAGTCCACAATTGGAGCGGATGCAGCGCGTGAAGCAGTGCTCCACACGCACAGGTACCGCTGCCTCCGCACAACGCTGCACCGCTGGCTAATGCACCTACAGCTCCCAGGTGTACGAGTAGAACTGATGACGCTGATGCCGGCTGAAAACAAAAAATAACTATTTTTGTCAAACAATCATTACACATTGGTAAGTAATATCTAGGTATATCCATACTATGTTATGTTCTGTTTACTATTATTGATTTCATGTTATATTCAATAGAGCTGTTGCACTCATGATTTCAAAAGTTGTTAAAGGGGGAAATAATAGGTACTTCGGTTTGATAGAGGATCTATTATCGAAATTGAAAAATCAATAAACATTATTTTACAAATTGCATGACGTATTTATGCTTAAAATTATTAAGTTTACAAACAAAATAAGATCATTCAATTATTAAGTCTCAATACGAGGCAAATAAGTTCAAATTACTTATTTTAAAGTAATGTACGTGGTCGATAGTGACTCCTACACAAAAACCCAAAATTAGTTACAATAAGTCAGTTCATAATTGTGTTTATATAAGATGTTTGGTTTCCCAAAAGGGATCTCAATTTAATTAATAAGACTACGTAAATAGGAGTGGAAACGTGGTACGGAGGGCAAAAATATATCAAATATTCAGCAATCCTCCAGAAAGGGTTCCCTTGAAAACAGTAAAGTTCACATAATCTGCAAAACCCAGCTCATATATTTTAAGAAATGTACATATATTTATATACAATATTAAATGAAAAAAATTTAATCGTTAATTACATTTATAGTATCAAAAAGTTATTTTTTGTACTGAAATATATTTAAATGGTAGTTAACGATAGCTTTATGGGTTTACACAAAATATAGAAAGTAGTTTATGATATTGGTAGGTTAACTTTAATTAATACGAACACACACAAATTATTTCTGTATTTTATATGAATAAGCAATATTTTAACACACATATTCACAGCTATAAATGTATAGATAGCCTTTTAATTTTACTTACGAAATGAAATAAAATATGTTTTTATAACATTGCATCAATGGACATTTTTTTGTATTTATTTAGTAAATACAATTTTGTTTATCTGTGAATAAATAAGTATTTTTAAAATTCTATTATATATAAGAAACTTCTAGAACACATGTATGTTTGTTAAGCGGATAAACAGACAATTCTATCTTCCGTGAACTTTTCCATCGCACTTCCTTATGTTCATATCCTCGCAAGTAATTGTATTCATTTTATTTCTCAATAATAACTATTATACAAGTTAATTTTATTTCTATATAATAATAAATATTTGTTATCGTTTCATAGACATTTTAAGCAGTAAATGACTAATGTTTTTAGAATTTATGTACAATCTTAAAATTATTTAAAATATATTGATCGTCTGAAGTACCAATCTTGGCTTAGTATTTACGGATCTCCAAATTATTATAAGACTTTATGAGGAAAACTATAAAATAAATTCAATGATATATAAACGACCGTATATTAATTTACATAATGCTAACCGCATTTCGAAGAAAAAAAGTCTTGGATCAATAATATGTATTCTAAACGTTTACTGTTGATATCGGTAAATATCCGTCGGATGTAACTTAACTTATATATGTCACAACATACAAATATAGTAATAGTAAAAACGAGAAATCCTTACGAACTATCAAAGTAGATACTAACACTTCAAATGAATTAGAAATCTGTTGCATTTTTACTCGATTCCATCTATATTGGAACCTGTACTTAGTATTCACCAACTAGAGTAATTATTCATTTAAAAACTTATTATTCTTGAAGTTAATAAAACGTAAATTAATTATATATAACTTATTTATCCCTATTCCTATGCTGGGATCCTACTGGGTTATTTATCATACTTCAAAACACAAATTTAACCATTTCATTCTCGTATCTCAAGCGAGAACAGTTTATATTTTTCAGGTTCCCTCATACGTATGCTATGTAGGACACCGGTTGCTGGAATATCTGTAAGAGATAAAAGAGGCTTTATGTACTGGATCGATAGAATGCACCTTAGCCTTAAGCGACTTGGAAATTGACATGACAAAGACAACATTTCGTGCAGTGACAATTTACTTTATGTGACAAAATTTTGTTATGTAGTATTTTCTATATTTATAATTTCGATGTAAGTTAAATTTAAGTCATGTCTAAACAGGCGATAATAAAAATAATTAAAGAGTCAAAATAGATTGACTCACAAAATGTAAGCTATTTAAATAAGATTTTTGTTAACAATGCTATATTAACATAAAATTAGCCAAGTAAGCCTTCCAAATTGGGTCACCCACTTGGCTCTGGAATTAATGTTACCTAACTTATGTGATATTCATAAGAATAAAATATTCCTTACAAATTTTGAATTTATCTCCAACTCTACAGAACCAACCAATTTTAGGACATAATAATTCTAATTTGGATAATTATAACATACAGATAATAATCGTATATAAATTATTTTCAGTTAATTTAATATTACAAATTAAAAAGTCAGCATGTGTTGCATATTTACTTGCTGTGGGTGGATGGTCGACTTGATTCAAAGGTTTGTTAGAATATTTAATAATATACACCTAATTTTGCGTTGTATTTTCGTAGGTTCAAAATATTAATAATAATAAAGGCTTTACCATAAAATAAGATATATATATTTAATATTTCAGACTATGGACGTTCACTATGTCCTGTCTGATCAGTTCGGCTGTGTGTTGTTCTCTCGTTATTTCCTCGATGTCTGGCGTCGCTCTCGGGTACAACTACTCTTTGGCTGAATACATAGACTTGAAAGGTCATATTTCAGCTTTGTTATATCATAATACGACAAATTTTATCAAATTTATATATATATTCTCTCGCCTTATAAAATCCAATTTTAAACTATCTTTAATTATACACATAGTTATATAAAAATGATAAAAAAGTATGTTAGAAATTTATTACATAAGAAAGTCATGATACCGTAATTAAAATTTAATTTAATACTGAATGTAGTGTTGTTTGATGCTGTGGGAATTATTTAGGTTGAAAATCGCCAGTGACAAATTAATTATGATTTACTCTACGCGGTTTAATGCAAGTTTATTATAATATTATTTTAATTATACTAACATGCTCTTATATATAATAACTATTATGTTAATTAGAATTTTTTACTTTCTTGTGTGTCTCTCTGTAATACACATTCAGTGCTTGTTTAAGTATCGATATAAAAAACGTTAATAACAAATAAAAAATCATCAATAGATAGAGGACTCGTACTTGTGACCCTCAGAAATCGCTCCTAGGTAACTCCTTCAACTGAGCTACAGTGTCTGTCGCATTTATATATTTGTAATATTTTTATTTAAAATATCGCAATAAAGTTATAAAAAATAAATTTAAAGAATAGTTCAATATACGTAAATTTATTACTCGTGTCTGAAAGCCCTTTATTATTATAAATGTATAAAGTACTCAAAAATAATAAATGATATTACATTCCGATAAAGTATTAAAATATTCGATACTAATAATATTTCCACAGAGACCAACGTGTCTGTGTACCTGAAACGAGGTGTTTTCGACGATGAGATCGCTGATGATATCGAGTGGAGACGAAGCGGCCATCAGCCCGTTGCTGGGCACATAGGAGAAAACAAGCGTTAGTTCTATTAGCATATATCATTTATAACGTACTAAGTTTTTCCACCGAGTTAGACCACGTTCCACATGTACTGGTAAAATAAGTTGCTTTATACAGGAACTCACTCAGATTACTTCTTTGTTTGTTGTTTGTCTCGTCGAACATTAATTTAGATTCACTTACAACTATTTGCAAAAAGTGGTGCTTTAGTGTAACTTTTATTAATTGTGTAATTGCAATTACATGTTTCTAGACCCAGTAGTTTAGCATTTTTCTGATTAATTGATCGGCAATTCTATATATATATATATATATATATATATATTTAGTAAAACATTTTAGTTATGACGGGAGATTCTGACGAACCCACAACCTTGAGATCAGGGCGACGGCTGGACGACTCAATTTATGAATCTAAAGATCGAAGTAATTTCGAGGGGTCTCTGATGAGATTAACCGCAAAACCTCCATACGCAAGTCCTTCTTTAAATCCCATAGAAGAACCAATTGGAGAGGTAATTTAATATCAATGGTCCTTTTTGTATCCTCTATAATAAAATAAGTATTACTTAGTGTAGTTGTTATAAAATTCTTATAGTTACGTGATTAAATGGGTTTAACACAAACACTTTCAGTTAACAACGAAACACGTAATGGGATCTCTTGATCACCTTAAAGAAATTCAGAGTGAAATTAATATGAAAAAAGCGGAAGCTGCGGCTCGTCGACCCCCGCAGAAAAATCCAGACGTAAGTGAAAAATATACTTACTTTGGTGATGTTATAATACTTGTTTTTGTGAGGTCTTAATGATGGTACTTGATTTTATTTTATTTTTTCTAATTTTGCCTTTTACATAATATAAAGTAAATTTAATGACGATGCTGGGATGTGATGCAAAATCACTTTTTAGATACAAACTATTGTTGAGAGAAAACCTCCGTTTCCTGGTTATGGAAGACGTAGAATGCAATACAATATACGGGACAATGAGAGACCCTTCACCACCAACTCATTGAGAGCTGCCGTCCCCGATGACCAAATAAATGATCCGTGGAAATGGAGATTGCCAAAGTTACCGCCACAATCGGTGCCAAAAGACGCACAGTATATGGATTACTACGTGAACCCCACATATCCCTCACCAGTTACTCCAAGAGCTGGGCCAGCTAGACCAACAAGGCCAAGAGTACTGGCAAAACTTACAACAAGACCTTCTTCAACGCATACAACACCATCTATAAAACCATCCAGGAGTCCGGAAATGAATTTACCGAAGTCTATTGATGATGATATGGAGGTTCTTAAGAAAAAACTGATGGAAGATAAATTTATACCACCAATGTAAGTAATTCAACATAAAGTTATAGACAATAATTTTATTATTTATTTAAAACTTTGATGATTTTATTCCAGGACAGGAGATGACGAATTCTTAAAGAAAATGGATATAGGCAAAATTAAAACTAATGAAGATTATGAAGATGAAATTAAAGGGATTCCCTTAAGAAAGAAAAGGAGTATTGATGATCCCACTATGGACAACAATATAAAAAATGAAAATAAGACAGTAACAGAAGCTTCTAAAGATGTCAATAAGAATTGTAGCAAAATAAGTGATTTCGATTTTAAAGGACAAATAGCAAAAGCTGTTATTGATCTAAACAGTAAATTGGATTCAGGGTTACAAAAAGATCAAATCGCGTCAACATTAACGAATATTGAAAAGTCGCCTACAAATATAATTATGAAGCTACTTTCTTCGTCATGACGAGATGTTATATTTTCTATATACTTTGTAAATTGTAATGTAAATTTTAATATTTCATATTTGTAATGTTGTTAAAATAAATTAATAAATGCTCATTGTTTTCTTTTATTATACGTAAAGTTTATACGTTTTATATTACGTTATATTAGATTAACACAGTATCTAACAATGCGGTGAATTAGAATTGTATCATGATCAAACAACGTGTACTGTTTATGTGGAATAATTAATTACTCCATTATTTACATTTACTAGCACATTCGTTTACCTTTATGTTTGCCTTAAAATAATAAAAACAAACTAATATCGGGTATACAGCTGTAACATATATCGAAATGGTATTTTTCCAATGTTTATTTAGGATCAATTCCAATTTCGTTCGTCTGTTCGTCAATCGTTTTTAGAAAAAAAACTCTCAAACTAAATGTGGCTATATTGTAGCCAGCCTATTATTCATTTAAAGGATAAGTTAACGACCAAGTGAAAGTCGAACAGTTGTATTTGCCTTTATAAACTTAAATTAGCCGCTGCGAAGTCAAACTTGAATATGTTATTTAGTTGCTTTCATATTGTTTTCTTGAATGTTACTGTTATATAATGTATGAAGTTATTTAATGTATTACATATAAGCGCTAACTAAATCAATATTATTGTTGTTATCTTATTATTATATACTAGTTTTTGCTAGTGACTTTACTAGTACTAAATATGAATGTCGCTACCTCTGCCATTAAAGACTTACCTACATATCCCAAATGTACATATATTTAGCAGATATATTCATTAAAATGTAAGACAATACTTGGTAGCCAGTGGCATTTATACGAATTGGTTGAAATAGACGTTCCTTTAGCACAATTTAACACAACATACCGTTTGCAATCATTCAGAAATCTCAGCCTCCACTTCACTAAGTTGGAATTTGTGTTACAAATGGATACCGTGAAGTTACTAAATAACTTCATACTATTAATTGGATCAATATTAAAATAACATAAGTTCTGTTATTATATTCACATACTCTCTCATTAAATATGTTGATATAAGATGATACATGTAGTTATAATCACAGCTGACATGGCAGGTATGCCTACTACATCTCTTTATATATATATATATATATATATATAGTATATACGTGATAGTAATACCGAAGTTACTAATTTTAATAATTTTTCTCAAATGCTCGAGATGAAATGAAAAAATCAAAATTTTTTTAGATACTTGGTGTTAATTACATTAACAATATTATTAAAATTATTCTAGCTGGAAAACTTACACTATACGCGGATGATACATGCCTTTTTTATTATGATATTATCTCTTCAAGACTTAATAAGTAAAGTTCAAAAAGATCTAGATATACTGAGTGAGTGGCTACATTACAATCTTCTAACTATAAATGCAACTAAAACCTCCTATATGATTTTCTGTGCAAAGAATAAACATATTCCGGATACTACACCCCTTACAGTTAACGATAAAATCATACAACGCTCAACAAAAGATAAATACCTAGGTTTGTGGATGGATGATAAGCTGACTTGGAAAGATCATATAGAACACGTTAGAAACAAATTAGTACCTATACTGTGTGCATTAGGAAAGTTCTTAAACTGTATTCCCAAGAAAGTATGTTTGATAATATATAACAGCTTAGTTAAATCTAAAATTGAATATTTAATAGAAGTATGGGGATCTGCCGCCAAGACAAACTTAATAACCTTACAAAGAATACAAAATAAGGTTATTAAAGTGCTATTCCACTACCCTTATCTCACCTCAACCAATAAATTGTATCAAGAAACAAAATTACTAAATATCACTCAACTATACACCTATTACACCTGCATACTGATAAAAAACATTATCACCAACTCAATTCACTCTAACATTAAAATTGACAAAAAAATAACTAAACATAATTTAAGAAATAAAGATAAACTTATGCTAAGTGGTGTGCGCACTAAGAGTGGCAAGAAAACAATACTGTTTGAGGGAGTGCAACTATATAATAACTTACCGAATGATCTTAAAGGTGAGAAGACCATGAGTGTCTTTAAAGCTAACTTAAAGGAATATGTATATAAAATCTAATCAAGGCTGTTAAATAAGTTTTAAAAAAGTTTGTTATAATTTTTACAAATGTTTGAATTGTCGCTCCAGAGGCAAATTATTGTAACACTATTTTTTTTAGAAAATTTATTGTATCTCATTTTCAGTAAACTTAATGTTTTTATGAGAATAAAGTTCTTTAAACCTACCTAGTATGAAAAATCATATAATCAATATAAATAAAAAATATATATTTAATCGTTTTTTAGATAAGATTTTCAATTAGATATATTCAAAGGTATTATACATTGTAATTTTTTTTTTAATTTTCACCCAATCTGACTACGCCATGGCATAAAATTGAACTTTAATATAATTTATTTCGTTACTTGAAACAACAAATTGTCAAAAGCACTTAAAATATTCAAGTGAGGGAGACACACCTAATCTGTAGTCTTAAGTCAAGATGGTTCTAATCGCAGACCGCTATTTGGACCCGCTCTAATCGCAGATTATACGGGCTTATCTCAGTACTTTGACAACTTTGCTGAATTGTCCCGTAATAAGTGTCCCCACAATATTGTTACGTTCTTGAAAACATATAATTTTATTATTATATTACATTGAATTATATTCTTAAATATATATTTCATATAATTGTGCCTAGGTTTATTTTAGGTTTCAAAATTATCAGGTTTAACGTGATATATATGTATGTGTGTATGTATGTAAAAAATTTTATACCCATAAATAAAATATCGGAGCTACATCTGACTGGTATATATTAAAATATTTTATAAATATATCAAACTAATCTAACATTAAGAGATTTAAGTTAATCTGCCTATGACCAAAATAAAAATCAGCAAACATAAAAGAAATAATATATAAAAGAATAAAAATATTAAAAACTGTTAAAAGATAAGAGTAGATTAAATGTCTGGGATCATGAACTACTAACAAGTGTCAATGACCTCAGTGCAATATATTTTGTCTTACACAGACAGACAAGAATTATAAAACTACTTAAACTTTAAAGCCATTTCAGACAGATCTTCATATCTGTAAGTAATAAATACACTCTAAAAAGTGAAAAAAGTTTTAAACCTTTTAGAACTTTTATAACTTTTTAAAACCCTTATGGGTTTAAAAAGTTTATTATATAAAAACTGTTCAATTATATTACTTCTCTACATCTGTTTATGGCATCCATTACACACCCCATAAATTTTCAATCCCCAAAAATACATAATCCATCACTTGATTTTATTTATGACATATTAAAGTTATAACTGTAAGGAGTAAATAATAATATATATAATAATCTTTACATATAGTTACAGCTTAAAATAAGGTTTTATTGTTTTGATATCTTTTAATTATAATGTAAAAAAGAAATAAAGTATTCAGTGCTTATTTGTAACGAGGTAAAATCTTGTCATTGCACATTTTTGTATGTTTGTTTGTTCGCGTATCACGAATTTTTATGCAATTTAGTAAGATTACTGTTTTATGGTCAGAATGTTTGTTAACTTTCACGAGAAAACACCAAATACGATTTTGATTATAATTAACTACTGTAATTATAATTACTGGCTTTTAATAAAATTTGATGTGGTGTTCACTTATTACTTTATTACAGAAAAACACAATTTCGTTTAAGTTATGATTATAATGTAAATATACATTTTATGTAATGATAGTTTGTTTGAGTTGAGTCTGAAGGGAGCTGGGGCAGATGAATTCACTTGTAACATTCTTTTTTTAAATATCAATCTTACTTTTATGAAGAGTTACAGGGAAATTGTTTTACGAAAGCCAGAAAGATATTCACTACATTACAATAATATCAATTTATATAGCAAGAAAAAGGCTCACTCCATTCATACGTGACTTGAAATTATATTGCCTCTTCAAAATTCACACGAACACTAAAGAGAAGCAGGTAAATATTAAATATCGAACTTAATATTGCAAACAAACATGAAACGAATATTAAAAATTCAAATAAATTTTCAATTTCTGAAATGATATTGAATTTACTTATCTTAATTCTTTTATCTTCAAAGAAAACGAAATAGAGGATAAATTGTTCCATAATGCTATGAAACAAAATGAGGGTGTCCGAGAGACAATTTAGAGCAATTTCCAACCAAAATGATGATGTTGGACGATTTATTAACTTTCCGTCCTTTTATATAATAATGAATGTTTAATTACATTTCGTACTCACCAGATACGATTATACAAATTGAAAGATTGCGAAATTACTTTGTGCAAAATGTTATTGTTTGTAATAAATGTTATAGAAACAACAGATTGGGGTTCACAATTGAATATTTGAAAATCTTTTCATACTAAATCAATGATATTAAAAAAACAAAAGGGATCCAGATAGTATCTATCAGATGAATGGAGCTGGAATAACGGTAAATCGATACTTCAGTGAAGATTGCAGGGAAAGGTGACGGTTTTCGATGAGCGTGATAGAACAGAATTTTATATTCAGAATTGCCACTGAACTTCATTATACCTTACAATATTCAGGGACATTATTTTATCAAAATTATCGATTTTTACATGTAAAAATATTGATTTTTGAAATTTTTAAGTGACTCGATTAGAGTACACGATTAAAAAGTTGTAGTGTTTTTATTGGATACTTTTGTAGTAGTATAAACCGCTAAAGTTTTTAAATTCAGAAGCAGAAAGTTAGCAATCTTTTCACAACAAATATGTTTTGAAAAGTCGACCTTGAAACCAATTTGTTATTATAATGTTATATAGATAATCCAAACTTCTTAGATTAAGCTGATAGCAATTATCTTAATTGTGAGCTCGTAATACTAAATTCCTATATAATTATTAAATTCTCAATTGTTTAATTTAATAATTAATTTGTTTGTGACATAATAGCTCATTTAGCAATGACAGTAAGGTATCACAGAGGTCACAAGTTTGAGTCCTGTCCATCTAAAGTTATATACTTTTTGAAATCGACTGACAGGTAACCTGAGCTGGTGAAGATTCTATAATTATTACCCGACTGTAAGGGGAGAGTTAATATTTTTGCTACCTCATGTCTTCGAAATCCCTGAACAAATGTATATAATTAAGGTGATTTCAGATACGTGTTTATAGTCCAATTTTTTTTAGATATGAGGTTTCACACTTAATGCAATACGACGCACTCTAAAGGCAATTACTTCGTGAATAAAAACAAAATACCTTTGAAGGATACCGTTTTAAGCACATTTCAAGTATATAACATATAACTAGCTTTTATTACCAACTTTACTTGTATTTGCTTGATAAAAGCGTAAAATTTCTTGAATGTATCGTGTAAGTCAGGAAATAACCTTTTATAAATATAACCACATAATGTTACTAGCTTTTGTTGTCTTCTTTACTTGTATTTTTATATCTCAAACATTAATTTTGTAAATAATCTTACACTCCCTGGATGCCCGAGCTTTGCTTTTTTATTAATGAAACCTACCTAAATATGTTTATCGCCTCCGAAACACTGTATACTAAATTTCATGAATCGTTGGAGCCGTTTCCGCGACTCAGATTGTATATAAATATTTTATATGGTAGATAAATATACAAGAACTGCTCTGTTAAACGTAAATATAGATAAAATAAACTTATAATAAATTATAATACAGAATGATAATAAAAATAATAATAATAAAACAATTAAAAAGCCGATGGCGTGGGCATTATTAACTAAATAAAAAAATAACGAAAAAAAAAGTTTAATTTCTGATAAACTCATACTTGTAATATTTTAATGCAGAACATAATTTTACAGTCGGGACCAATATCTCGACCGGGTCAATTTTACCCAGTCATTGGGATGGGTATATCAAGGCAGTATATGTAGTAGGTTTGCTTTTCAAAAATCAGTCTCAAATGTGACAAAAATTAGACGAAGCAAACTGCGGGAAAGACAAGTAAGAGAGCGAAGTACCCATTTTATCAAAATATAAACGAAATAATTGAGAACATTTAGTTAAATTAATTGCAAACAAAGAAACATTATGGCCATGACAACTCGTGAAATTTACAAAAGAAAATTTTATCTACACAAATTTACTGTTTCAGAGACGGTCCATATGAAAAATGTGAACATGAAAAGTTAAATTAAGCGGGTTCTCCGCTGACGTCAGCATACTCTGAATACCTTAAATCTTCACTCAAATGCTACTATAATATTCGGGCGCTGTAATTCGCTTTTTAACGTTTTCAATCCCGCCTACTCAGTTTTTGTTTGGACCCTTTGCTTCGCTTTGAAACTGTAGGAAAGAGATTATTAAAACCATATCAAATATTATGTTTGTTCACATAATATAATGTTCTTTAAACTAAATTAACGTTTTAGACGAAAAGTAAAAGAAATGTAAATATATAAAATATATATCTAGTTAATCAAATAGTGTACTATCCATTTTATAGGTATTTCATTTATTTCAGTTCTAATAAAATTGAGGGAGTGTGAATCAACAAAATCTTTACAAGCCTACTGCCTCATTCGGATTGAGTTTTTACAAATTACAATAAAAATGGTAATCTGTTTGATGAAGGTCCAACTAGTATGGTGTGTTGCAGAGACAACAGTTGCAGCTTTCTTATCAACCGTCTCAAATTATTGGGTCCAGTTTTGTTCTAAATTAACAGTGCGCTAGAACAATTCCCATATGATTTCCAACTAACCATGCAGCTCTGCCAAAATCTGGCAAATGTTGGGAAACTGAAGTAAATGGTACTAGTAGCAGACCACCAAATACTTACTAGTATCTTTTTAGGGTCAACCTCTGCTTGGGACAAGATTTTAAGGTTTCCTTGGTTCAACCACTGTCATGAGCTTTTGAAAATAAATGAATAACTAAATTCAAATCAAAAATATACAAGCATTTATAAATTTTATTTTGAAATTTCAACAATGTTTTGAGATCAAAGTGGTCAGTTCATCAAAACGCTAATTCCACATGTAATTCCACCTAATTTTAATGATTAAATACGAAATATATATCAAACAAATACAAACATTCCTTTGTTTGATAATGACCATTAAATTTGATAGTTTTTTTTCCAAATCAATTATTATTATATGATATAATTACATTTATATAAAATAAGTATAATATCTATATCTTTAATAAAATTTTGAGGTATAAAGGGTGTCGTAAGCCAAATTGAATTCCATATAATGTATGAAAGAAATTAATTTACTGAAAATATCTTAATTTATCTTAGAGATTTCACTACAAATTTATAATAATTGACAAAAAGATTGGAGTAAATCCTTTTTATACGATACAATATATTGTTTGTTGTGTCACATTAAATCGGCTTACATAGTTTTTTATTTGTACCGCTTCATAAAAAAAATATATTTTTCGAAAGATTATCCTATTGTTATGAACAAACCTAAAGCTGTATTAGTTCAAATAGAAATAAAAGGTTTATCACCCATAGACCTCGACGTTTTTCCACCCTGAATTAACAGCTGCGTAAATACTTAAGAACAGACTTAAGTTCCAGAGGGTAGTAAAACGTGTGTTAATGTTTTTCGTAAATGGAAGCTCTTTTTTTTCAAGTAGGCATAAATGTTTTGGAAGTGTAAAAGGAAATTCTTTGCATACCTGCTTAGTAATAACAATGACGAACAGTATGTACGCGTTGAGGAGTAACCCGATTGCGGAGATGACGGTGACGGCGACACTCAAAGCGAGCGTCACGGCTTCCTCGCCTCGAGCTTCCGTCCCGTTCATCTCCATAACAGCCGGCTATATCTGTCCTCGTTACTCTGACTCTAGCTACATTGCCTCTTGTTGTAATTGTTGGTTGAGTTCATCTCACTGCGGCTGCCGCGTTCCATCGCATTTCGGATGTTTGAAATCTGAAAAATTTATATGTTAAGAATGTCTCCTGATAAGACTTTTATACAAAAGCGAACATTGTCTGGTTAGATGATAAATTTGGTCACTTTGCCCATGTGCGTGAATTTTACATTCAATGTTTATTTAATATTTATAAGCAACCTTATATTAAAGACCCGTTAAAATGTACAAAGAATTTTGTATTAAAGTTTTATTAATTTATATAATAAAAATTCAATAAGTGTGACGTCACAAACTTAATGAAAGTGTGTATGTGAAACCATGCAGGAAACAATGCAATGCATGCATGCATGCACCATGCATGCATTGCATTGGAGAGGGAGGTGGAGGTACCCATGACAGTTTTGCTTTGGTTTTTATTATTAAAATTATTATTTTAAACTAAATAATGCGATTTATTATCAGATGAAGCCTAGTTATAAGCGCGACTTTGTTCGTGCTCAGTTCTATATTCATTGGTAAATCTGATCTCATAGAAATACAGAATAACCGACCGATGTATTTTTCAAAATACTATATGATTTACCGATCTCTTATATAACCTAACATTTGCGCAACACATTATTTTAGTATTCATTTTTAACAAGATCGATTAAACTGTCCGTGAGTTTTAGAAATATATACAGACATACAGTCAAACAGAAATGAATAATATATGGAATTAAAAATAAATATAGAACCAAAAGCCTTATTTAGATATAGCTATGGATACATATTTTAAACGTTAGAATTTTATTTCATGTATAGATACATTTATTTCGTAGAAATATTAATATCACATTTCGTGGAAACTAGAAACGGCAATCAAAAGGCGAAGTTAGAAAATCAGTTCATAGAAATACCGCACACTTCAATTAACGATAGAGTCAATAAAAACTATTTAATAAACCTCTATTCATGTTTTATTTCGAATAATAATAATAATAATAAAAAGTATTAATCTAAAACACAAAACTCTGTTAGTTATCGGATTCTATTCCACTTAACACTGGAGTAAGATATTCTAATAACTTCTCGCAACAATAACAGAATCTAAAACTTCATTAATATATTAATGTTCAGTTCCACCGTCAGTTCTGTTCTAACGTAACTTTATATTATATGAAACTTTAACTATTATTTATAACTAAAATGTTATATTAAGAAATGAATAAGATATTATGAAAATGTACTGGATTTTAGTAATGTTTTTGTCCTTTAAATACCAAATAATTTTTAAAAATGCTTTTTCATTGGTTTTTTAAATGTTTTATTATAAATAAGTTAAATTATTATTATATAAGTTTTGAGTAACCTTGTATGTATTATTAGTATAGTTTCTAGTATTCTTTTGGTACTAACTTTAATTGTTATTTATTCTCATGTCAATAATGACTGATTCAATACTAATAAAATCAAAATAAGTAAATTATATAAAAATTTATTAACGAGATTCTAACATTTCATAAGTAAATATATGTCTATTTAAAAAAATTCAACTTTTAATGGAATACAGCGATCTTCGTTGTTTAGACAAATTACGTGATAAGTTGAATTAATAAAATGAATTCCTAACTTTAGACATTTAGGCTGTACTCTGAAAAACAGGAACAGTATTCTAATCTATAGAATATTACAATACCATTAACATGGATGTGTGCATGAATTTAAGTTTTAGAAAATATCTCTAATACAAAATGTCACGGAATCTATATCGAAAACCATAAATTATTTATATAAAAGTATTGTAATGTTTTCGGGACACGACATACAATAACCTCAATAGTTATATTGTGAATAACTGTTTATACCAATAAAATATATTAAAATAACTACCTTAATAAGATAATGATGCTTTATGTATTTTATTTATTTTTAAAACAATAATTGAAGAAAACTTTGATAGATTATCATAATAAGAAGCGTCTTTTAATAACATTGTAAAATGTAAAAGCAAGTAATCATATTTATTTATAATATCCTACTAATATAAATATTAAAGTATATTATATACTATTGCTAAATAGACTCGTATGAAATTCTGCACTCATATTTATATTTAAACTGATATTATAGCTAAATTTTTAACTAATGAAAAAACAAGAAAAACAGATCATCAATATCTAAAAGTTTTTCGAATTAGACCCCCCAACCCCTTCAAAGACATAAACAAACCAAGGTGCCAAAAAGGTTTAATAATTTTAACGGATAATTAAGAACCGCAAAGACACCAAGACAACATAAAAGTCAATGAAACAGTACACAATATAAAATATATATATAGTATTATGTGTATTCATTTACAAACCAATGAAGTAACAATTGGGAAATATAGAGATATTTTCTATGTGGTTTTGGTCAGTTTTATTTTTGTACTACATTTAGCCTGAGGCATCGTTCCCGTTCGAGTAAATAAAATTTTCATATAACACACAATAACTTTCCTTTGTTAAAACCACATAGTTTTTATCGCGTTTACTTAAAACCTTAGAGGTGGATTCTCTTGGTACTAAATATATTTTATAAATGGGACAAAATCTGTTTCAAACATTCAATGTTTTAAGAAAATGAGTGATAAGTGAAGTGATGAATTAACATCATATATAATATATATGGTGTTACATAAAAATAAATATATACGACCGTATAATTTATGGATTACAATTTTTATAATTGGAGGAAGCCGCGTTAAATAACTGGTTCTTAACAATAATATACGTACATAAATAGTCTTATCAAAATATTATTTCGAATAATCGTTCGGAATAATCTTAAAACATTATCTTTATAAGGCATTATTAGTTATTATTCAGTCATAGTATTATGCTTTAAAAAGGTACTACTACAATAACATGTTCTTAGAAATATATTTATAAACCGAGGCGGCATGAGATGTATCATTTGGTAAGGGTTATAACTTGGTGAGTTGTGGGATCTGACAGTATTTACCATCTGTAAACAAAGGTCAACTCAACAGGTTGAATAAATAATGTGTTTACGTTATAGCAAGTAGCGTTGATAGTTCATGTCTAATATATAAGAATAATTATTTATTTAAAATCTGTTTTGATTATGGTTTAATAACCAAAATCCAAAATGGCTGCTATATTTTTTTATTTAAGACAATTTTGAAAAAAAATTATAATTAATGCCAAAAAAAATATGACTTTACCATTGAATTTGCTAATGCTTTTATCGGAAATTCTATATCTATTCCAAATTTTCAGTAACAGTAAAATTAAATCTTTCCTTCTTAATTCTCAAAAATGTATTTAACAATATGGTCCCTCAACAAAATAATGTAAAGAAAATATTAAAATATGTGGTATTCTTTCCCCGCTTCTTTTTTCTATGTTCATGAATTTTATCACTTTTAATCTCTCTTCCTCTTACTATTTGTTTAAAGACCATGAAATTGCTTTCGAAATTTTTTGCAGGTTTACAATTTCCTGCGAAGTTACCATCATAATTAAATCATGGCAAAATTGTTTTAAAATTACAATTAAAGGCATGGATGTTTATGGATATTAATTTATAACATAATACCATTTGTTTGCCGATGGTCTATAAATTTATGTTCATGCCACACTTGACTCTATTAACTGCGGCATTAATAGTGTTAACACGGACTTGATTCGGATCCATGACTCTTGTAAGAACTTCGGAATTTATATTAATCCACAAAAGTGTCAAGCGATAATGACATGGTCTTAACAAGATTGACTACCCTAACACCAGTAACGTACAATACTGTTAGAATATCACTCACGCAGTCTTCATCCCCGATTCATGACTTTCATCCCCGTTTATCATTGAACTTAAGTTTATTTATCCCTTCGCTCCATACTGGTCTTGTGTCTAATTCCTTCACAGTACACGCCATTAAACTGTTTAATAGCCTTCCGGATACACTTCGTCGTGCTCCCAACCGACAAATACTTCAGAAGCGCATTTGTGAATATCTTCATGAGAGAACGCATTGAATATTTTTTGTTTCTTTACTAACTGACTATACAATTTAAGTATTTGCATTTATTTTCACTTAGGTATTTAGTTTATTTTATAGTGATAAGACAGTATTTATTATTCTTAGATTATTTTAGTATAGTCTTTCTTTTATTAGTAATTTTCTTTTATTATTTTTTTGGATTGCTTGTTTACCTCATTGTTTTTATTGTTTCTGTTAACATTGTTGGTGACAACAATGAAGTTTTAATAAATAAATAAACATTTTTTTTATTAAAAAAACCCACTAATATAATTTAAAAAACTTTATGATATCGACTTGGATACAATATATTATTTAAATAAATAAAATATATTTCTCATTTATGTTAATTTAAAAGTATGCAAAGTTCTATGTTAATAGTTATTAAAATATCAAAAGAAACCTTAAAGCCACTGAGAGTCAACTCGCACTTGACCGCATTTTATTGAAGATGTTTTGCTATGAGAATACTTAACGCTACTTTTTATTAATAAATTGAAATGTTTTCGTATTATAACAAATTTCATGAAAAACAAGGCAAAAATCACAGATATTTAAAACATATATATAATTATATATAATATATCGTATATACCATATCGACTATGTTGTATGTCTGTAAGATTTGTCTTTATATTTTTATTACTGTATATTGTGATAAATCATCAATTCCTGTATCATTTACCCTATTTTTACTTTTATTTTTAGTCTGTCTTATAATTAAAAGATGGGGCCGATGAAATTGTATATACATTGAGATAAAGTTAATTAAAATTATATGCAATCAGCATATAATATCTGTAAATATTTCACAGCGAGCGATGCCGCTGGCATAAACTAGTACGCCAATACATTTTATGTCAAAAACAATCACTTTTCATTCTTACTATTTCATCTCAGAATACTTTGAAACACTATCAAATAAAATAAACGTAACACTTAAAAGCTTTCAAATATCCTATTATTCTATAAATCTCTAACATAAAATCTAAATGGTATTCATTCATGCACCAGTAAAAGTAGATTTGAACGATAAAAGTTTAATGTCTTTTAGATTAACCATTCGATGGAAAGAACAGTTTTCTTTAGCATATTCAATGAAAGTTCAAGGTTCTGTCTCACATTATTTGTAAATTTCGTATTAATGATATTTGAATATTAGGTATAGACGAGTATGTATATACTACAGCTAATAATTGATTTTTCATTTACTAGTCCTATCATTAACTTGTAAGATATCCCGTTTAGCTTCTCTGAAAGCTATTTTTCTTACTTTTCATCACATTTCATCGTAAATATATTTTTATAATTCTTGGTTTTCCCGTGACCGACAGCCTGCTTGAAAGAGGCTTTTTATTTATTGCGCTTCTATTCACTTAACTTTTATTCAGAATCTTGTTTAAACTGATTTATATTCTGAACAGTTTGACAGAAATGATGTCTGACCGCTAACTCTATTTCCGCTTTAACGTCATATAAAATTGACATAATTTAGTGATAGAATTACTAACTAGGTCTAAGATTGATTGCAGCTCGTATGCAGTTGGCTCGAAGGTGGTAGCACTCCTCACTCTAATTGGCCTGAAATAGCCTTTAATCGTTATGCTCTGTTATTTGTATGGTTTAAATAACTGATGAAGAAAAGTTATCTATAACTAAATTAAATATAATAAATAATATACTTTTTTATGATGATTCAAACTTGATACAAAAATGGGTTAAAATAACTAGTTTACTTTATCATACTTAAAATATTTATCAATATATTTGATTAAAAAAATCATCAAGACAATGGTATTAAATCAAATCTTTGTCTGCAGATATTTTCACAGCTCAATTAAAATTGAATTTAATTAAGTATCGGATTTTCAACTTGTTTTCAAAGGCAAAGCTTTATTTGTTTGTAAATGGATAGTTCAAGACGACCCATTCGCATATCAACCAAATACAAAAGTTTCCTCTAATCACATATACACATGATGTTTGTCAGTTAACAATGTATTAATACATAAAAATCTAAAAAAAATACGCGGCTGATATGACCTGATAAATAATTTCTAAATTACCATTCAACCGCGACTTCCATACTCTCCTGAAGAGATACAATTACAGACCATTTTAATTGATTTCTTATTGTATAACAAAGAAGAAGTTTTTCAAATTCCATTACAATATGTGAGTTTTTTTTTCTAGACTATACAGTACGAGCACTTTTTATTTATTATACTACTGACGTACTATTATTTTTTTTTCAGACAAATTGGTATGAGTAAATAAGCAATGGGTCCATTTAATGATAATTGTATATAAATATATAATTGGCACTATATATTTATGAACATTAATAATATTAGATTTGAGGACTAGTATACTTGAGGAATATAAACAAGACTAGAACAGCTAAAATAAGGAAGAGTATTGTAATAATTGACGATACAAAAGTGCGTGTAAATGGTTACTTGAATAAAGAAATTTTGAATTTAGTGGGAGTCCCAGTCTCTCTTATCACAGTGTAAAACACAGCTATTTTAAAACGATCTTCTTATGAGGAGTGATTCAATCCCAACCAGTCAATTGTATAGTCGTTTGACTGCAACTAAAATCAATTACTATTAAATTCATTCTCTCTTATTATTAATAGTTACTTTAAGATTTGTGAATTAAATAAAATTAACATGTTTTCAAATGACAAAAAACAGCAGTATAAGTAAATAAATTTCTCTAAGTTACTTTTTTGTTTTAAATGAATTATTAATTAAAATTATACGTTTTATAAAAACGTAATATTTCGTAGGTATATCAAATATTCCACTTCAACATACACATATCATGAAACCACAATACATTTCCTGATATCAGAGAGCTTATAATAATAAAGATACCAAATTGAATCAAGCCCACCTCACCGAAGTACACAAAATGAAATTCGATAACATATTATTCTCGTCACATGGCATTTATTACTATCTACAGATACATTTATATATGTAACTTAGTATTAAATATAAATATAATAAACATTACAATTAAAATCAATTGGCGAGGTGCAGTCATCGTACCTTTGTATAAAGGCAAAGGTTCACAGATAGACTGTGCGAGGTATAGGGCTATCAGTTTGATTAGTTTGGGCGGTAAAGTTTATGCTAAAATATTAGCGAGAAGAACGCAAGAGAGATCTGAAAGGCTGTTGTGGGAGGCCCAAGGAGGTTTTAGACCTGGAAGAGGGTGTATAAATCAGATATTTTCCCTCCGCATCATCACGGAAAAGTTTTTGGCAGTAAATCAAAAGGTTTTCTGTGCTTTTGTGGATTTGGAAAAGGCGTTTGACAGGGTTGTGAGAAAGAAGCTATAGGAGACACTGCCCCGATACTATGTGAACGGACCCTTGCTACAGGCTGTAAATTCTCTTTAAAGAGATCACTCAGCCTGTGTGCGAGTAGGAGCTGGCATGTCGCCCTGGTTTGACATCCAATCAGGTGTTAAGCAAGGTTGCGCTATGTCAGCTTGGTTGTTCAATTTGTATTTGGATAGTTGTCTCCAAGGCGTGAAAGACAGTAAGATGGGAGTTAAAGTAGGTGACCTTAAGGTCAACTGCTTGATATATGCAGATGATGCAGTGCTCATTGCATCATCAGAATGCAATTTGCAAGTATTGGTCACCATTCTGAAAGATGGGTGTGAAATTAATGGTCTAAACCTGAATGTAGATAAGACGAAGGTTCTGATATTTGAAAGAAATGAAGAAAGAACACAATGTAAGATCAACGTGAATGATAAGATAATAGAACAAGTGAATGAAGTGGTATATTTGGGAAGTATGTTTAGCAGAGGCGGAAGATACGAAATGGATGTGGAAAGGCGTATTGCTGCCGGCAACAGAGTCAACGTTGCTTTAGCTGCATTGTTGAGACGGCAAAACGTTAGCGTAGCTGCACGTTTGACTGTACACAATGCAGTTTTGCTACCGACGCTGTTATACGGCAAACGTGGGTAACACAGAAGAAGAATGTAAGAAAGATGAATGCTGTGGAGATGCGATCTCTTCGCCGAATATGGGGATCCACAGAATGGCAGGTACTAGCGAAGATGTCACGATGAGAATGAAGAAGAACGTGCTCAGGTAGTTTGGGCACGTCGAACGAATGAGTGATGAAAGTGAGCGGTAAAAGAGACAGGGGGAGGCCTCGAGTGACCTTCGAAAACACAGTATCTACGATACTGGAAAAAGCACGAGGACCCCCCGGATGGCATGTCTGAAGAGGTTGATGTCTGTGGCCGAGGCGAAAGAGGTATGCAGGGACCGTAGCGTTTGGCGCTCCGTCGTCTCTGGCCACCCCGCAAGGGATATGGCGTGAGCTAAATAAATAAATAAATTAATTAATTAAAATTCACACAGTTTTTAATCTTTAATCATTAATAAGCCAAAATGTCAAGTAAATTAAATGTAACTAAAAAAAATATATCTCAAATTTTTTATTGTACATTTTAAATGGTTATAAAGTTTTACTTAATAATTGTTATATTTAAAACATATAAGATCATTTTACTCAAATAAATTAACTAATAACTTTGAATCACTTAACGAAAGAAATAAAACGCTATAAAAAGTAGTGTTCTATAAAATGGAGTGAACATTCCTATAACAATGGGCTATGAACTTGTTGAGTGTTAGAGATCGTATCTACTAATGACCGTTATACAGAAAAGTATCAAAATAAATAAAAAATATATTTTGATAAAAATAAACATTGTTTAACAGTTTAAGTTATTTAATGTATTTTATAAGCATACTCTTTATATTTCTGCACATTTTTAGTTTAAGTTTAAGTTTTCGAAATATTCTCCGTTAAAACATTAAAGTCGAAACACGATTATAATAATTAATAAATGTAATTGACTTTACAAAGTCATTGTGAATTGGTGATTAAAATAAATTATAATATTTATTATATTCTGATATTATCTGTTGATACTTTATAATAATAATAAATATTCAATGTACAATTTTACATTCTTCATTTATGTATAGAAGAGTGATCTTAACACAGAAACTATGTTAAGTCATAATATGAAAAGAATACTTACTATTTAATACTTTTGTCACTAAAATTAATGCAATGAATAAATAGCATATTACTTTAGATCAAATAGATGTTAGCAAATAATCTATTTGAAATTACAATAGTTCTATCAAGAAATTAGAGAAAAGGCACTATTTTCTATTATCTTGTTTGTATAACAAAGGCCGAAGTAACAGAGGGAAGACAGGAAAGTACAATGCAATTAACGAAGTCACGGTGTGGGTAACTTGGTTACGTGTTCTTAATAACGTAGTGCTCTCGTGGTATCTGAAGTGTGTTACTGAAGTTGTGAGCCAACAACGTGTGGACTAAATGTACATTAGAAATTCTCTTAGATTTTATTAGAATCTTAATTTTAAATATTTGTTACCTCTGACTATAATAGATGTCTACTAGTAATATAACAATGCAAGTTTTATATTACAAAAATATTTATTTGAATGTATGTAAATGTGTAAATCATTACTTAATATAAATAACAGTATTTTTGCTAAAATGATTTGGTTTCTTATTATCCTCGTATAAATAAAATAATTTAACCCAATTTAGAACTTTGAAAAATGTTGTTGTCGGGATTCTCGCGTCTCTTTGCAGAAATTATTATTAACACGTCCTTATCCCGGATTCAAGTTTCCTGTTTTGGGCTAAAGAAGCTTTAAATATTTTCAGTATCTAGAATAAATGCACAATAATATAGTAACAATCATGTGTATATATATTTGTAATAAAAGGCAAACATTAATATTATTTTGCTTTAGGGTAAGCTAAGAGATGATACCATATCATCTCTTATAAGTCAAAGTAAGAAAGGTAAAAGAAGGTGGTAATATAAGACAAGCAAATTATTGCAATGAAATTCGTGCAACGTGCAAATAAACGTGATTTACGGGTAGTGTCATTTAGTAGAAATCTTATAAATTCAACACAGGGTTGTACAGAAAAGTGTTTTTTTAAACGTATTTGATTTTGTCTTTTGTGTTAGATCTTACGTGAATCTTGTTTAACTATATGTAACGACATATTAAATCATAAACAATCACGTTTCAATCTTACTATTTAAACTCAAAATGATTAAAAAACTCCATCAAATAAAATAAACATAACACTTAAAAGCTTTCAAATATCCTATTATTCTATAAATCTCTAACATAAAATCTAAATGGTATTCATTCTTGCACCAGTAAAAGTAGATTTGAACGATAAAAGTTTAATGTCTTTTAGATTAACCATTCGATGGAAAGAACAGTTTTCTTTAGCATATTCAATGAAAGTTCAAGGTTCTGTCTCACATTATTTGTAAATTTCGTATTAATGATATTTGAATATTAGGTATATACGAGTATGTATATACTACAGCTAATAATCGATTTTCCATTTACTAGTCCTATCATTAACTTGTAAGATATCCCGTTTAATTTCTCTGAAAGCCATTTTTCTTACTTTTCATCACATTTCATTGTAAATATATTTTTATAATTCTTGGTTTTCCCGTGACCGACAGCCTGCTTGGGGGAGGTTTTTTATTTATTGCGCTTCTATTCACTTAACTTTTATTCAAAATCTTGTTTAAACTCATTTATATTCTAAACAGTTTGACAGAAATTATGTCTTACCGCTAACTCTATTTCCGCTTTAACATCATATTAAATTAACATAATTTAGTGGTAGAACCTAGTTCTAAGATTGACTGCAGCTCGTATACGGTTCGCTCGAACGTGGTAGCACTCCTCACTCTAATTGGCCTGAAATAGCCTTTAATCGTTATGTTCCGTTATTTCTACGGTTTTAATGACTGATGGAGCAAAATACTGTATAGCTACATTAAATATGATTAATAATATACTCCTTTATAATGATTCAAACTTAATACAAAAATCAGTTAAAAGTAACTATTATACTTTATCAAACTTAGAACATTAATCAAAATATTTGATAACAAAATTCCTCAATACTATTGTATAAAAGTTTTGTCTCCCGATATTTTCAATCATCAACTAAAATTTAATTTATTTAAGTATCGGAATTACTCTCTGTTTTCAAAGGACTTTGCCTTTATTTGCTTGTAAATCGATAGTTCAAGACCACCCATTCGTATATCAACCAAATACAAGAGACTCATCTACTTACATATATGGTATTTGTTAGTTAAATATGTATTAAGAATACATATAAATCTAAAAAATACGCGGCCGATATGATGTGATAATTTGTTACTAAATTACCATTCAACCTTGACTCCTATGCTCTCCTGAACGATTACAATTACAGACCATTTTAATTGACTTCTTATTGTGTGTCTCATATAACAAAGAAAAAGTTTTTTCAAATTGCATTATATATGAGTTTTATTTTTTTTTCTAGAGAATACGAGAGAAAATACGAGCACTTTTCCATTAATGTTTTACTGACTTACTATTAATATATATATTTATTAAACTTGAGGACGTATAAATAAGACTGGAACAGCTAAGGTAAGGAAGAGTATTGTAATAATTGACGATACAAAAGTGTATGTAAATGCTTACTTGAATAAAGATAATTTAATTTTGAATTTAGTGGGAGTCCCAGTCACTCTTATCACAGTGTAAAACACAGCTATTTTAAATCGATCTTCTTGTGAGAGGTGATTCAACCCCAGACGGTCCCCTGCAGTTAAATGTGTAGTCATTTGACTCCAACTATAATCTACTAACATTAAAATTCATTATCTTGTTCTCAATAATCCTTTAATATAATAAGATTTGTGAATTTAATTAATTTAACTTGTATTTCGAATTACAAGAAACAACATTATAAATAAATATGTTTTTCTAAGTTACTTTTATATTTTAAATTAAATATTAATTAAAATTATACGTTTTTAGAATAAGTAAATATTCCTTTTCACCTCACACATATAATAAAATCACAATACATTTCCTAATATCAGGGAGCTTATAATAATAAAGACAGTAAATTTAATGAAGACCACCTCACCGAAGCACACAAAATGAAATTCGATATCATTTTATGCTCGTCACATGGAATTTATTACTGTATACACATAATACATACATGTAATTTAGTATTAAATAAAAGTATAAAAACATTAGAATTAAAATTCACACAGTTTTTAATCTCTACTCATTTATAATCCAAAATGTCAAGTAAATTAAATGTAACTAAAAAAAATATATGTAACTTTTAATTATACATTTTAAAAGATGTTAAAAGTTTTACTTGATAATTGTTATATTTAAAAGATGTACATGTAAGATCAAAATATTTAAATAAAGTAACTAATAACTGTGAATCACTTAACGTAAGAAATAAGACACAATAAAGTAATGTTCTATATAATAGAGTGAACATTCCTATAACAACGGGCTATGAACTTGTTGAGTGTTAGAGATCGTATCTACTAATGACCATTATACAGAACAGTACCAAGATATAAAAAATACTATCTCTTGATAATAATAAACATTATTTAGTAGTTAAATAGTTATAAGTTATTTAATGTTTTTCATAAACACACTCTTTATGTTTCTGCACATTTTTCCTCGAGAACTTCAAAAATCCCTTGAGCTTAAGACGTGATAGAATTCGTAATATACGTACATCCATCTTACTTAATTATTTTCTGGATCATTCCGACACCCAAATATTGTGTAAGTATTTTTTCTTCCGTAAAGCCTCTTCTTTTGGTAAAAAATAATAATTGAAAAAGTATCCTTTTTGGACTACAAATGTATATTATATTATTATTGTAATTATGTTCAAAAGTTGTTCTTGCGGTAAAAAACCTTTTTAAAATTTAGTTTTTATAAATTTTAAAACGGACGTAAAGTAAATCCAGACTCCAAAACAATAATTTGGATCCTTTGACTCGGCAGTAACCACTAACCACTAGACAGGCCAACATTTGAAGACTTTGAATTGAAGTATTGGTGGTTATAAATATATTATAATTTTTATTATATTCCGATCGTATCTGTTGGTACTTTATAATAACAATAAACATTCAGTGTACAATTTCACATTCTTCATCTATGTATAGAAGAGTGATCTTAATACAAAAATGATATTAAGCCATATAAAAGAATACTTACTTATTTAATACTTTTGTCACTTAATTCATGCAGTTAATAAATATCTTATAACGTTGGATCAAATAAAGTTATCAAATATCTATTTGAAAACAAGTTAATATTACAATGTAAACTATGTTACCGAAGTTTACTTCAGTATTGTATGCAATGTGAAACTTATACATCATGAATAGACGAAATACAAAGCTTAAGAATACTTACAATACTTTAGATATTGGAATATACTTACTTAATTCAACAAGCAAATAATACCTGATGATTTCAAAACAAAATCTTATAGCACCTTATATATACAAAATGTTTAACACAAAATTGCTTATTCTTAGTTATGAACAGCAAAATTTTTGTAGTAACATAGTATAAGTAAAATTAATTTCAGTTATGACATCTTTTTAATGTTATTCTATACTGCCAAGTCAGAAACATTTATTAGGATTTTCGAAAGAAGCCTAATAGATTTCGCTTCCGTTCCGATATAGACCATTACATAAAAGTTCTTTTTGATACGGGTACTGTTACGATAATTTAATTGGTAGAGCAACGGTTTCTTACAGGTCGCAGGTTCTAACTTTGCCCTCGTAGGTGAATCTTACATTCCATGTTTATAAAATTTTTATAATGTATCTTATATAAAAGACCCGTTAAAATGTGCAAATAATTTTGTATCGAAGTTTTATTAATTTGAATAATAACAATTCAATATAGTGTGACGTCATAAACGTAATGAATGTATTTACGGAGAGGGAGATACCTATGACAGTTTTGCTTGATTGGTTTTTTATTAAAATTATTATTTCAAACTAAATAATGCAATTCATTATAGGATGAAGCTTTGTTATAAGCGCGACTTTGTTCACTCTCAATTCGATATTCATTGGCAAACCTGATCACATAGAATAACCAGAATACGGAATAACCGACATAACATTTATTTTTTCAAAATACTATATGATTTACCGACCTCTTATATAACCTAACATTTGCGTCAATACATTCTATATATAGTATTTTTAACAAGATCGATCAAACTGTCTGTCAGTTATAGAAATAGATACAGACAAAAATGAAAGAAATGTTGGAATTCGAATTAGATATAGAACCAAAAGATATATTTATTTATAAATATAGAATAGATATAGCTATAGATACAAATTTTAAACGTTACAATTTTATTTTATTTACAGATACATTTATTTTGTAGAAATATTAATATCACATTTCGTGGAAACTAGCAACGGCAATCAAAAGACGAAGTTAGAAAATCAGTTCATAGAAATACCGCACACTTCAATTAACGATAGAGTCAATAAAAACTGTTTAATAAAACTCTATACATGTTTTATTTCGAATAAAATAAAAATTAAACGTATTAATCTAAAACACAAACTACACTTAACACTGTAGTAAGATATTCTAATAACTTCCCGCAACAATAACAGAATCTAAAACTTCATTAATATATTAACGTTCAGTTCCACCTTCAGTTCTGTTCTAACATAACTTTATATTATATGAAACTTTAACTATTATTTATAACTAAAATGTTATATTAAGAAATGAATAAGATATTATGAAAATGTACTGGATTTTAGTTATGTTTCTGTCATGTAAATACCAAATGTAAATAAAAGAAAAACTTTTGTTTTAAATTATTTTATTATAAATAAGTAAAATATTATACAAGTTTAAATGTTTTGAGTTGGAATCTTGTTATGTATATTATTATTAGTACAGTTTCTAGTATACTTTTGGTACTAACTTGAGTTTAATTGTTATTTGTTCTTATATATTAATAATGACTGACTAAATACTTATAAAAATAAAATTAAAAGAACTAAATTGTAAGTAAATTGTAAATTGTCTATTTAAAATAATTCAACTCTGAATGGAATAAAAATAAAGCGATCTTCGTTGTTTAGCCAAATTACGTGATAAGTTGAATTAATAAAATGAATTCCTAACCTTAGACATTTAGGCCGTACTCTGAAAAACAGGAACAGTATTCTAATTTATAGACTTACAATACCATTAACATGGATGTGTCCATGAATTTAAGTTTTAGAAAATATCTCTAATGCAAAATGTCACGGAATCTATATCGAAAAACCATAAATTATTTATATAAAAGTATTGTAATGTTTTCGGGACACGACATACAATAACCTCAATAGTTATATTGTGAATAACTGTTTATACCAATAAAATATATTAAAATAACTACCTTAATAAGATAATGATGCTTTATGTATTTTATTTATTTTTAAAACAATAATTGAAGAAAACTTTGATAGACTATCGTAATAAGAAGCGTCTTTTAATAACATTGTAAAATGTAAAAGCAAGTAATCATATTTATAATATAATATCCTACTAATATCAATATTAAAGTATATTATATACTATTGCTAAATAGACTCGTATGAAATTCTGCACTCATATTGATATTTAAACTGATATTATAGCTAAATTTTTTTACTAATGAAAAAAACAGGAAAAACAGACAATCAACATCTAAAAGTTTTTCGAAGTAGACCCCCCTCCCCCTTCAAAGACATAAACAAACCAAGGTGCCAAAAAGGTTTAATAATTTTAACGGATAATTAAGAACCGCAAAGACACCAAGACAACATAAAAGTCAATGAAACAGTACACAATATAAAATATATATATAGTATTATGTGTATTCATTTACAAACCAATGAAGTAACAATTGAGAAATATAGGGATATTTTCTATGTGGTTTTGGTCAGTTTTATTTTTGAACTACATTTAGCCTGAGGCATCGTTCCCGTTCGAGTAAATAAAATTTTCATTGCATATAACACATAATAACTTTCCTTTGTTAAAACCACATAGTTTATGTCCCGTTTACTTAAAACCTTAGAGGAAACTCTTGGTATTTAATATATTCTATAAATCGACATAATCTATACATTCAATGTTTTAAGAAAATAAGTGATAAGTGAAGTGATGAATTATATTATATATGATGTTATATAAAAAAATATATATACGACCGTATAATTTATGGATTATATTTTTTATAATTGGAGGAAAAAATTAAATAACTAGTTCTTAATAATATTATATGTACCGCGTTAAATAACTAGTTCTTAATAATATTATATGTACATAAATAGTCTTATCAAAATATTATTTCGAATAATCATTCGGAATAATCTTAAAACATTATCTTTAAAAGATATTATTAGTTATTATTCAGTTATAGTATTATGCTTTAAATAGGTACTACTACAATAACATGTTCTTAGAAATATATTTATAAACCGAGGCGGCATGAGATGTATCATTTGGTAAGGGTTATAACTTGGTGAGTTGTGGGATCTGACAATATTTACCATCTGTAAACAAAGGTCAACTCAACAGGTTGAATAAATAATGTGTTTACGTTATAGCAAGTAGCGTTGAGAGTTCATGTTTGATATATTAGAATAATTATTTATTTGAATCCGTTTTAATATGGTTTAATAGCTAAAAATTCCAAAATGATACTTTTTTTTATTTTTTACAGATACTTTTTTTTATTTAAGACAATTATAAAAAAATATATAATAAATGACCAAAAAAATGTGAAGTTACCATTGAATGTTCCAATGCTTTTATCAGAAATTCTATATCCATTCCAAATTTTCCAACAGTAAAATACTCTTATAAGTACAGTATCCTTGTACAATGTCCTTCTTAATCCTTAAAAATGTATTTAAACCAATATGGTCCCTGAACAAAATAATGTAAAGAAAACTTTAAAATTGCTTCTTTTTTCCGTGTTCATAATTTTTATTACTTTTAATCTCTCTTCCTCTTATCATTTGTTTAAAGACCATGAAATAGCTTTCGAAATCTTGTGCAGGTTTACAATTTCCTGCGAAGTTACCATCATAATTAAATCATGGCAAAATTGTTTTAAAATTACAATTAAAGGCTAGGACGTCTATGGATATTAATTTATAACATAATACCATTTGTTTGCCGATGGTCTATAAATTTATGTTCATGCCACACTTGACTCTATTAACTGCGGCATTAATAGTGTTAACACGGACTTGATTCGGATCCATGACTCTTGTAAGAACTTCGGAATTTATATTAATCCACAAAAGTGTCAAGCGATAATGACATGGTCTTAACAAGATTGACTACCCTAACACCAGTAACGTACAATACTGTTAGAATATCACTCACGCAGTCTTCATCCCCGATTCATGACTTTCATCCCCGTTTATCATTGAACTTAAGTTTATTTATCCCTTCGCTCCATACCGGTCTTGTGTCTAATTCCTTCACAGTACACGCCATTAAACTGTTTAATAGCCTTCCGGATACTCTTCGTCGTGTTCCATACCGACAAATATTTCAGAAGCGCATTTGTGAATATCTTCATGAGAGAACGCATTGAATATTTTTTGTTTCTTTACTAACTGACTATACAATTTAAGTATTTGCATTTATTTTCACTTAGGTATTTAGTTTATTTTATAGTGATAAGACAGTATTTATTATTCTTAGATTATTTTAGTATAGTCTTTCTTTTATTAGTAATTTTCTTTTATTATTTTTTTGGATTGCTTGTTTACCTCATTGTTTTTATTGTTTCTGTTAACATTGTTGGTGACAACAATGAAGTTTTAATAAATAAATAAACATTTTTTTTATTAAAAAAACCCACTAATATAATTTAAAAAACTTTATGATATCGACTTGGATACAATATATTATTTAAATAAATAAAATATATTTCTCATTTATGTTAATTTAAAAGTATGCAAAGTTCTATGTTAATAGTTATTAAAATATCAAAAGAAACCTTAAAGCCACTGAGAGTCAACTCGCACTTGACCGCTTTTTATTGAAGATGTTTTGCTATGAGAATAATTAACGCTACTTTTTATTAAGAAATTGAAATGTTTTCGTATTATAACAAATTTCATGATAAACAAGGTAAAAATCACAGATATTTAAAACATATATATAATTATATATAATATATCGTATATACCATATCGACTATGTTGTATGTCTGTAAGATTTGTCTTTATATTTTTATTACTGTATATTGTGATAAATCATCAATTCCTGTATCATTTACCCTATTTTTACTTTTATTTTTAGTCTGTCTTACTTCTTATAATTAAAAGATGGGGCCGATGAAATTGTACATACATTGAGATAAAGTTAATTAAAATTATATGCAATCAGCGTATAATATCTGTAAAATATTTCACAGCGAGCGAAACCGCCGGCATAAACTAGTACGCCAATACATTTTATGACAAAAACAATCACGTTTCAATCTTACTATTTCATCTCAGAATGCTTTAAAACCCTATCAAATAAAATAAACATAACACTTAAAAGCTTTCAAATATCCTATTATTCTATAAATCTCTAACATAAATCTAAATGGTATTCATTCATGCACCAGTAAAAGTAGATTTGAACGATAAAAGTTTAATGTCTTTTAGATTAACCATTCGATGGAAAGAACAGTTTTCTTTAGCATATTCAATGAAAGTTCAAGGTTCTGTCTAATATTATTTGTGTTTTTTTTATTAATGATATATTTATTCTACAGCTAATATTTTTCCATTTACTAGTCCTATCATTAATTTGTAAGATATCGTCGTTTAATTTTTCTGAAAGTTATTTTTTCTTACTTTTCGTCACATTTCTTCATAAATATATTTTTATAATTCTTGGTTTTCCCGTGACCGACAGCGTCCTTGGAGGAGGTTTTTTGTTTATTGTGCTTCTATTCACTTAACTTTTATTCACAATCTTTTTTAAACTCATTTTATATTCTAAACAGTTTGACAGAAATTATGTCCTACCGCTAACTCTATTTCCGCTTTAACGTCATATAAAATTAGCATAATTTAGTGATAGAACCTAGTTCTAAGATTGATTGCAGCTCGTATACGGTTGGCTCGAACGTGGTAGCACTCCTCACTCTAATTGGCCTGAAATAGCCTTTAATCGTTATGCTCCGTTATTTCTACGGTTTTAATGACTGATGGAGCAAAATACTGTATATCTACATTAAATATGATTAATAATATACTCCTTTATAATGATTCAAACTTGATACAAAAATCCGTAATTATTATACTTTATCAAACTTAGAACATTAATCAAAATATTTGATAACAAAATTCCTCAATACTATTGTATAAAAGTTTTGTCTCCCGATATTTTCAATTATCAACTAAAAATTAATTTATTTAAGTATCGGAATTACTCTCTGTTTTCAAAGACAAAGTTTTATTTGCTTGTAAATCGATAGTTCAAGACCACCCATTCGTATATAAACCAAATACAAGAGCCTCATCTACTTACATATATGGTATTTGTTAGTTAAATATTTATAAAGAATACATATAAATCTAAAAAATACGCGGCCGATATGATGTGATAATTTGTTACTAAATTACCATTCAACCGCGTCTCCTATGCTCTCCTGAACGATTACAATTACAGACATTTTAATTGTATGTCTCATATAACAATGAAGAAGTTTTAAAAATTGCAAAACATAACATAGTGTGAGTTTTATTTTTTTTCCTTAAATACAGTACTGGCACTTTTCCATTATTATACTACTGACGTACTATTAATATATATATTTATTAAACTTGAGGACGTATAAATAAGACTAGAACAGCTAGGGTAAGGAAGAGTATTGTAATAATTGACGATACAAAAGTGTATGTAAATGCATACTTGAATAAAGATAATTTAATTTTGAATGTAGTGGGAGTCCCAGTCTCTCTTATCACCGTGTAAAACACAGCTATTTTAAATCGATCTTCTTGTGAGAGGTGATTCAACCCCAGATGGCCCCCTGCAGTCAAATGTGTAGTCATTTGACTGCAACTACAATCTACTAACATTAAAATTCATTATCTTGTTCTTAATAATCCTTTAATATAATAAGATTTGTGAATTTAATTAAATTAACATGTTTTTCGAATTACAAGAAACAACATTATAAATATTTTTTTATTTTTCTAAGTTACTTTTATATTTTAAATTAAATATTAATTGAAATTATACGTTTTTAGAATAAGTAAATATTCCTCTTCACCTCACACATATTGTGAAATCACAATAGATTTCTTGATATCATGGAGCTTATAATAATACAGATAGTAAATTGTATCAAGCCCACCTCACCGAAGTACACAAAATGAAATTCGATATCATTTTATGCTTTTGACATTGACTTTATTACTGTATACACATAATACATACATGTAATTTAGTATTAAATATAAGTATAAAAACATTACAATTAAAATTCGCACAGTTTTTAATCTTTAATCACTTATAAGCCAAAATGTCAAGTAAATTAAATGTAACTAAAAAATATATCTAACTTTTAATTATACATTTTAAAAGATGTTAAAAGTTTTACTTGATAATTGTTATATTCAAAAGATATACATGTAAGATCATAATATTTAAATAAAGTAACTAATAACTGTGCTTAAATCACTTGACGTAAGAAATAAGACACAATAAAAAGTGTTCTATAAAATGAAGTGAACATTTATAACAATGGGCTATGAACTTGTTGAGTGTTAGAGATCGTATCTACTAATGACCGTTATACGGAAAAGTAAGATATAAAAAAAAACTCTTGTTAACAATAAACATTATTTAGTAGTTAAATAGTAACAAGTTATTTAATGTTTTTCATAAACACACTCTTTACGTATCTGCACATTATTCCTCGAGAACATAAAAAATCCCTTGAGGTTAAGACGTGATAGAATTCGTAATATGCGTACATCCATCTTACTGAATTATTTTCTGAATCATTCCGACACACAAATATTGTCAAAGTACTTTTTCGTCCGTAAAACCTTTTCTTTTGGCAAATAATAATAATTGGAAAAGTATTATTTATTATAATGTAGATAAGACGAAGGTTCTGATATTTGAAAGAAATGAAGAAAGAACAGAATGTAAGATCAACGTGAATGATAAGATAATAGAACAAGTGAATGAAGTGGTATATTTGGGAAGTATGTTTAGCAGAGACGGAAGATACGAAATGGATGTGGAAAGGCGTATTGCTGCTGGTAACAGAGTCAATGGTGCTTTGACTGCATTGTTGAGACGGCAAAACGTCAGTATAGCTGCACGTTTGGCTGTACACAATGCAGTTTTGCTACCGACACTGTTATACGGCAGCCAAACGTGGGTAACACAGAAGAAGAATGTAAGAAAGATGAATGCTGTGGAGATGCGATCTCTTCGCAGAATATGCGGAGTCAGTCTAGCTGATCGAATCCGCAATGAAGAGATCCACAGAATGGCAGGTACTAGCGAAGATGTCACGGTGAGAATGAAGAAGAACGTGCTCAGGTGGTTTGGGCACGTTGAACGAATGAGTGATGAAAGAATGGTAAAAAAGATTTATATGGGAAAAGTGAGCGGTAAGAGAGACAGGGGGAGGCCTCGAGTGACCTTCGAAAATACAGTAGCTACGATACTGGAGGAAGGTCACGTAAAAAGCATGAGGACCCCCCGGAGGGCATGTATGAAGAAGTTGATGTCTGTGGCCGAGGCGAAAGAGGTATGCAGAGACCGTAGCGTTTGGCGCTCCGTCGTCTCTGGCTACCCCGCAAGGGATATGGCGTGAAGGTGAATATTATTTTTGTTCTACAACTGTATATTATATTATTCTGTTTAAAAATTGTTTGTGCGGTAAAGAAATACTTTTTTAAATTTAGTTTTTACAAATTCAAAAACGAACGCAAAGTAAATCTAGACTCCAAAACAATAATTTGGATCAAACAATAAACAAACGCATGTGGGCATCAAATCCACGACCTTAGACTCAGCAGTAAGAACCACTAACCACTAGACAACTAGACTAGACAGACCAACATTTGAAGACTCACGTTATTTAATAAACGACAAGCTTACATTTATTTATCATATCAATAAGATTTACTTAATATAATAGTTGATTTAAAATTTATTTTACACATAGTTATATTTATTATTATATTTTAACTTTCGAAATATTCTCCAATAAAACATTCTAAAAATATTGACTTTACAAAGACTTTGTGAAATAGTGGTTAAAATAAATTTCATTTAAAAGAACACCCACTTACTTGATACTTTTGTTATTAAAATTAATGCAATGATTAAATAGCATATAACTTTGGATCAAATATAAGTTAGCAAATATCTATTTGAAAACAAGTTAACATAACAATGTAAACTGTGTTACAGAAGTTTACTTCAGTATTGTATGCAATGTGAAACTTATACATCATGAATAGAGGAAATATAAAGCTTAAGAATACTTACAATACTTTAGATATTGTAAAATACTTACTTAATTAAATAAGCAAATAATACCTCATGATGTAAAAAATATATCTTTATCATGACGTCTAATAAACATCATAATAATGACACAAAATTTAATATGAAACAAAAAAAAAAAGTAAAATAAAATCTTTGAATTACAATAGTAATATCAAGTAATTAGAGAAAAGGCACTATTTTCTATTATCTTGTTTATAAAACAAAGGTCGAAGCAATAGAGGGAAGACAGGAAAGTACAATGCAATTAACGAAGTCACAGTGTGGGTAACTTGGTTACGTGTTCTTAATAACGTAGTGCTCTCGTGTATCTGAAGTGTCTTACTGAAGTTGTGAGCCAACAATGTGTGGACTAAATGTACATTAGAAATACTCTTAGATTTTATTAGAATCTTCATTTTAAATATTTCTTACCTCCGATTATAAAAGATGTCTACTAGTAATATAACAAGGCAAGTTTTATATTACAAAAATATTTGTTTGAATATATGTAAATGTGTAAATCATTACTTAATATAAATAACAGTATTTTTATTAAAATGATTTGGTATTTTATTTTCCTCGTATAAACAAAGTAATTTACCCCAATTTTAAAACTTTGAAAAATGTTGTTGTCTGGATTCTCGCGTCTCTTTTTAGTAGATTATTATTAACACGTCCTTATCCCAGATTCAAGTTTCCTGTTTTCGGCTAAAGAAGCTTTAAATATTTTCCTTATTTAGAATAAACGCACTACAATAATAATAACAAACATCTAGATATAAATATTTGTAATAAAAGGGAAAAAATTATATTATTTAGTTCTAGAGTAAGAGATGATTAAGAAAGGTAAGAGAAGATTATAATGTAAGATAAGCAAATTATTGCAACGTGCAAAATTCCTCAACGCGGCTTCCCAGTAGTGCGATTTAGTAAAAATCGTAACGTAACGAAATGTCGTATGCTGTGGGTGCGTGTATCTCTCTCTCTCTATCTGTCTGTCTGTGTGTGTGCCTCTATCACTTTTTGTCATACAACTTCAACACAGGGTTGTACAGACTCGTGTTTTTTTTAAAAGCATTTGATTATGTCTTTTGTCTTAGATCTTACGTTAATATTGTTTTACTTTACACAAAGATGTTTTAAATCATAAACAATCACGTTTCAATTTTACTATTTAAACTCATAATACCTTAAAAGATCCTAAAATAGAATAAACGTAACATTTAAAAGCTATCAAATATCCTATTATTCTATAAATCTCTAACATAAAATCTAAATGCACCAGTAAAAGTAGATTTGAACGATAAAAGTTTAATGTCTTTTAGATTCGATGGAAAGAACAGTTTTTTTTAGCATATTCAATGAAAGTTTAAGGTTTTGTCTAATATTATTTGTGATTATCATATTAACGGTATTTCAATAGCAGGTATAAATATTTATGTATATTGTTCAGTTAACAATTGTTTTTTAATTTACATCTTGTCATTAATTTGTAATTGCATTGCATTTAAGTGACGACAGACCTTGCGTTATGCGTAACCGGTTGCCGCTTGCAGTAATTAGTCGTATTGCTAGCTACACATTTCCTTTTCTTATTAGTAACTATTCATTAGGGCAGCTTATCTAATTGATTGCGATGGTTCTCGAAATAAAAAAAAAACACATCTGAATTTGTTGTGTGGTTTTTCTCCGACCAGGGCGTGTTTGAAACTCCCGTAGCCTCATTTTAAGTTGTCTTCAACTTACTGAAGGGTGTCTTTACAGAAGCGTTTATTGAAATGTACGGTATCAAACAAGACCCTCCTTCCACTAACAATTCACGTACACAATCACTGGTATGGATTCAGAGTGAAAACGATATAAACAAATAAATAAATAAATAAATTTCTCTGAAAGCTATCTTTTTTTACATTTTATTACATTTTATAATTTTGACTTACCTTTTATCATATTTTATAGTCTTTACTTACTTTTTATTATATTTTACCGGAAATATATTTTTTAAATCCTGTGTTGCCCCGTGACCGACAGCCTGCTTTTATTAATTTATTATGCTTCTATTAACTTAACTTTTATTCATAATCTTATTTAAACTCATTTATATTCTAAACAGTTTGACAGAAATTCTTTCTTCTAACTCAATTTTCGCTTTAACGTTATATAAAATTGACATAATTTAGTGATAGATCTTAGTTCTAAAATCGGTTGGCTTTAACGTTGTAGAACTGTGTCACTCTAATGGACCTGAAACAGCCTTTAATCAATGTGTTTAGTTATTTCTGTGATCTTTAAAACTGATGGAGAAAAAGTCTCTATATCAAATTTTATTGTAATAGCATAATGCTAAAGTTGATTAGAATATTTATAATAATAAGAATATATATCGTAAGGCTATACAATATACATAAATAAAAAAATATTATGGCACATGTGATAAATTGTTATTGTTAATTATCATTCAACCGAGACTACTCTCCTCCTACACTATTACAATAACAGATAATTTTAATTGGCTTTCTATTGCTTCTCTCGCATAACAAAAGACGAGTTTTTTTTAATCACATTACACTATGTGAGTTATAATTTTCTTCTAGAGCGAATAAAGCACAACATCTTTTCATTTATTATGTTACTGACAACATTTTTTTTCATGCAAATTGCTAAAAGTACATAATCAAATAGGTTCAGTTAATGATGAGACTAGGAAGCCAGGGGAAATAAGAGTATTTGGGAATCTGGCTCTCTCACTCATCATATAAAATATACCAGTAAATCGATCTTCTCTAAGGGGTGATTCAACCCCAGACAGCCCCGTACATAGTACATCATTTGACTGCAGCTACAATCTACCATTGTGATTATATTTACTTGGTATTTAATATTCCTCTTAAGATTTAGATTCAAAACTAAATTCTATTTCGTAAAAAATCTCTTTTTTTCAATATATATATATATATATATATATATATATATATATATATATATATATATATATATAAATATACAGCCATTTCTTTTAGTAGCGACTTAACTTGAATTCTATTTCCACCTCGAGCTTATTATTTTTTTAAGCTTTATTTATAAATTTTAATTAAAATAAATATTTTTCTAATTAACTTTCTTTCTTTAATATAAAATTTAAATTAAAATTAATAGTTTTTAGAACAAATACACTAAATATACTCATCACACACATCATGAAATCATAATACATTTCTTGATATCATGGAGCTTATAACAATAAAGATAGCAAATTGAATCAAGCCCACCTCACCGAAGTATACAAAATGAAATTCGATAATATTTTATGCCCGTGACATGGAATTTATTACTGTATACACATAATACATTCATATATGTAATTTTAACCTCTAGTATGAAACATAGTATATAGCGTCTAGAATGAAACATAAGTACAAAAAAGATTACAAAATAAAATTCATAACATCCACCTTTTCAACTTCATCTCTTTCCCTGACTAGCTTAGTCAAATACATTTAATTTTGAATATTGTCGATACTGTAAAAACATAACACGTCGAAAAACAATAATGATATAAATGGTAATAGATTGAATTGGCTTACGAAAGCTTTATCAAGAGGTATTTATACAAAAATATATTACATTTAATATATATCCTAAGATCTTGTCTATTTATACTTAATATATAAATAAAGATTTCTGTGTATAATTTTACATTATTGTGTTGTTATGTGTAGAAGAGTGATCCTAATACGTTTATTACTATATTTGCATTGCTGTATTGCATGAATAAGTAAATTGCTTATAAATTGTGATAAAAAAAAGTTAGCAAATAGCTCTTAATCTATTTGGAAATCGAGTTAACATAATAATGTACACCATGTTGCCGAAGTTTACTCCAGTATTGTACTCAAAATAAAATATGTATATACCCTGAACAAAGGTAACACAGAAGCTTAAAAATACTTACACTACTTTAGCTATTAGAAACTACAAGTACAAGCAAATAATACTCGTAACATCAATCGAATATCATAATCATTACTTTAATATACAACATTAAATAGCAATAGCGGAACTAATCTCAACTCTTTTACTTCAAATTACAGTAGTAATCATCAAGTAATTAGAGAAAAGGCACTATTTTATATTATCTTGTTTGTATAACAAAGGTCGAAGCAACAGAGGGAAGACAGGAAAGTAGAATGCAATTAACGAAGTCACGGTGTGGGTAACTTGGTTACGTGTTCTTAATAACGTAGTGTTGTCGTGGTATCTGAAGTGTCTTACTGAAGTTCTAATGTGTGACAATAATAATTACGAATATATTGATATATATTTATAAAAAAGAGAATTTTTTATTTTATTTGGTTTTAAGGTAAGGTAAAGTAAGATATGATAAGGTAATAAGATAAAGTAAGAAAGATATGTTTATTTTCTTCTACGTTATTTCGATAGAATACTATGTTTCTTATTTTTCTTTTAGTATGGCTAACAATGAAAAAAACAACTGGTTGTGATAAATAATCCTTTTATGTCTTATTTACTCTAATTTTGTATATTTTTTAATATCGTTTTCCTATAGCTTCAATGATTCAAAACCGGAGCACTGAAATATAAGTAGTTTTTGGTAATCCAGCAGAGCAATAAAAAGTTGTTAATTCATGTACAATTTAGTTAACTTAATTTAAGAACTAGCCACCGCGTAATTGTGAAATGTATTTATCTTAGTAATTATTTTGTTACATATGTTACGATGTTTCTGTAATATGAGTATTAAAAAATAAAAAGCAATGGAAACAAAGGTCATGGTCAGGTCATGTTATATCATTTTCAGCGGATTACGTAATCAGCTATGCCCCAGTTATTGAACATAAAAATAGGTAAACAGGTAAAAGTAAATAAATATTTTTTACCTGCGATTATAATACGTATCTACGACTCTTGAAAAACGATACTTTCTATTAATACGGTTGACAATGAGAAAGCAACTGATTTGATATTGAGACAAGATTGATGACAAGAAAATATTTAGAATCATTCCGCGAACCCGATCTTTCGTTCGATAAATCTTCATCGGAGACATGTTAGTCTATGGTGTAGAGAAAATTATTGACCACCCTTTAACAAGAAATATCGAAAATTAAACAAAATATTGATCACAGTGTAACATTAAAAATATTTGAATTTGTAAAAATATATCTTCCTATTTGCACCAACAAATCCGCTGGGAAAAATTTGTACGCCAATACATTTTATGTCAAAAACAATCACGTTTCAATCTTACTATTTCATTTTAGAATGCTTTAAAACCCTATCAAATAAAATAAACGTAACACTTAAAAGCTTTCAAATATCCTATTATTCTATAAATCTCTAACATATAATCTAAATGGTATTCATTCATGCACCGTAAGTAGATTTGAACGATAAAAGTTTAATGTCTTTAGATTAACCATTCGATGGAAAGAACAGTTTTCTTTAGCATATTCAATGAAAGTTCAAGGTTCTGTCTAATATTATTTGTGAATAAAATATTAATGGTACTTACAGTACTTACAGTACGTATATTATACAGATATAAATGGATTTTTCATTTACTAGTCTTATAATTACTTTATAAGATATCGCATTTAAGTTCTCTGAAAGCTACCTTTTTCTTACTTTTTATAAAATTGTATAGTCTTTACTTACTTTTTGTCACATTTTATTGTAAAAATAATATTATAATTCATAATTTTCCCACGACTGACAGTCTGCTTGGGAGAGGTTTTTATTTATAGTGCTCCCAGTCACTCAACTTACATTCAGAATCTTGTTTAAACTCGTTATGTATTTTCTAAATAGTTTATTGGAAATTGTCTTACCCCTAACTCTATTTTCGTCTTGACGTCATGTAAAATTTACATAATTTATTGATAGAATTCTAGCTTTAGAATTGTCTGCAGCTCGTATACGGTTGGCTCGAACGTAGTTGAACTCTTTCACTGTGATTAGCATTTAAAAGTTATGTTCAGTTCTTTTTATGGCTTTAATAACTGATTTTATACATTCTTTATATCAAAATTAAATATGATAAATACGTTACGTTTTTATTATAATTAAAACTTAATGATAAGATCGACTAAAAATAACAATAGTTACTTTAGTTTTCCGAATTTTTTTAATTATATTATTCATTTTTTGTATTTGATAACAGTTTTTTTCAAACCAATGGTATCAAAATAGAAATTTTGTCTTCAGATATCTTCACTTCCTAATTAAAATTCTATACATAATGAAAAATGTTTCAAGGCAGATCTTTATTTGTTTGCGAATCGATAGTTTAAGAAAATTAATTCGTACATCGACCTAACACAAGAGTACCATTTAATTGCATATATACATAGTGTTTGTTAGTTGACAATGCTTTGAGAATGGATAGAAATCTAAAAGCAGGGCCGATGTGACCTGATAAGTCAACTACCATTCAAACACGACTGAAGAAATACAATAACATACCATTTTAATTGACTTCTTATTATGTCTGATATAACAAAAAGAGAGAGTATTTCAAATCGCATTACAAAATGTGTTTTATAGTTTTTTTTTTTCCATGTATAACTTATACTTTTCCATTATTGTACTATTGACGTACATTTTTCCGAGTACAAGTAAATAAGCAATGGGTCCATTTAATGATTATTATTACTATTATAAATCGATCTTCTCTGAGGGGTGCTCCAACCCCAGACAGCCCCCCGCAGTCAAATGTGTTGTCATTTGACTGCTAGCTGCATTAAATTTACTTAGTATGATTTCATTAGTATTATGAGAATAAGAATTCAATGGCAATTTAATCTTCTATTTCGCTGATACCTACCGATTGTATATATTAAATATTAATATTATTATGATATCAATGTTAGTGATGAAATAATATTATATACATTACTAATTTTAATAAAATCGATTAAATTTGAATTAAATTAAATTACCATGTTTCCAAATGACAAGAAACTACATTATAAATAAATAAGATTTTTGTTTAAAATGAAATATTAATTATATATGTCAGGGAGCATTTAATAATAAGAAGCAAATTGAATCAAGCCCACCTCACCGAAGCACACAAAATTAAATTCGATAACATTTGATGCTCATGATAATGACTTTACTATTTTATCCACATAATACATGTATATATGTTATTTTATCCTCTAGTATGTTAAAAAATTAAAAATATTGCAATTAAAATTCACACATTTTTTCATCTTTAACCATTATTCTGTTCTGGCCAAGTAAATTTAATTTAATTAATCAAATATCTTAAATTTTAGTTGTACATTTTAAACGGTATTAAAATTTTTACTAGGATATTTAAATATTTAAATAAATTAACTAATAACTTGGAATCACTTAACGAAAGAAATAAAACGCTATAAAAAGTAGTGTTCTATAAAATGGAGTGAACATTCCTATAACAACGGGCTATGAACTTGTTGAGTGTTAGAAATCGTATCTACTAATGACCGTTATACAGAAAAGTACCAAGATATTAAAAAAAAACATTTTGATAATAATAAACATTGTTTAATAGTTTGATAGTTATAAGTTATTTAATGTATTTCATAAACATACTCTTTATGTTTCTGCACATTTTTCCTCGGTAACATCAAAGATCCCTTGAGTTTATAAGACGTGATACAACTCGTAATATGCGTACATCCATCTTACTGAATTATTTTCTGGATCATTCCGACACCCAAATATTGTGTAGGTGCCTTTTTGCCCCTAAATATTTTCTTTTGGCACATAGAATACACATAACCCGTAACATCATAATTGGAAAAATATTCGTTTTTTTCAACAAATATATATTTTATAGTAAAGTATATTATAGTATTATATTATTATATTATTGCTATTATTGTGATTCTGTTTCAAAGTTGTTGTAGAATTCAAATTATTACTCCTGCTTTATTATCTTTGAAAACATAAATAATCACGCATTAAAAAAAATTAAGATATTTTACAAACAGAAAAAACAAACATAAAACAATTATTTTTTTGGTCACACAAAATTTGGCCCTATGGGAATCAAACTTACGACTTTTGATTCAACAGTTAGAATCACTTAGCACTGGAAACACAAACCATCATTTATGGTGTTTATTAACACTAAACCTACCAAGTACCGGTCGAATTGACCATTCTTAAACTTTTGTAAAACTTACACATTTTTAAACGTTATAATATCGTTATCAAACTACATGACAATTCTTAGAATATACATATAATATTTTCTACACTCTTTACTTTTAGTTATTTCCATTATTACCTGCGTTATATAATAAAATAACTTTTAATTACCGGTCAATTTGACGGCATGCGGTAGGAACAGGTATACAAGAATTGTCGGTAGGTTTAGTGTTAAATAATAAGTTTACATATATTTTTCACATTCTTAAGATTTACTAAATTCAACAGTTGATTAAAAATTTAGTTTTCATTGCTATAATCATAATTATATTTTAATTGGAAAATAAAAATAAACTGTTATGAAAACATTATAATAGGTAATAAATTTAATTGACTTATAAAGTCATTATCAACAGGAAATAAATAAATTGTATTTTATTTATTATCTAAATAATATATATATAATTGTAAGAGAAGACTTAATACTTTTGTTACTCAATTTGCGTTGCATGCATTGCAAGAATGAGCAAATAGCATATAACTTTGGATCATATAAAAGTTAGCAAATAGCCCCTAATCTATTTGAAAACAAGTTAACATAACAATGTAAGTCATGTTACCGAAGTTTACTTCAGTATTGTATGCAAAGCAAAAGTTATATACCCTTAACAAGCGAAATACAGCAGCTTAAGAATACTTACAATATTTTAGATATTGGAAAATACTAACTTATTAAAAGCAAATAATACCTATTTCTGTCGATAAACATAATCATAATATAAAATTTAATATAAATCAAAACAGAGTAATTAAAATAAAACATTAAATACCGATAGCGGAACTAATCTCAACTCTTTTACTTCAAATACAATAGTAATATCAAGTAATTAGAGACAAGGCACTATTTTTCAATTATCTTGTTTGTATAATAAAGGTCGAAGCAACAGAGGGAAGACAGGAAAGTAGAATGCAATTAACGAAGTCACGGTGTGGGTAACTTGGTTACGTGTTCTTAATAACGTAGTGCTCTCGTGTATCTGAAGTGCCTCATTGAATCTGTGAGCCAACAATGTGTACTAAATGTACATAAGAAATGCTGCTCTTAGATTTCGTTCGAACCTTAATTTAACAATTAGATTAACTAATTCAGTTACAATTTAGTTAACTTTAGCACTAAACATTGCGTAAATGAGTTCTATAATTACGTATTTAATTTTCTTAGTGATTATATTATATTATTATTTATGGTTTTAGGATTTCTTACTATCAGAAATAAAAAATAACATGCAATGAAGACAGGAGGTCATGGTCGGGTCTTGTCATGCCATTTTTCTGCAAATTCGTGGTGAAATATGGCCCACTTATGGAACATAAATATATAGTTATACAGTAGATTAATAGTTAAATAGGTAGAAGTAAATATACAATTATTACCTGTGATTATGATACTTTTGAAAACGATACATGCAAGTGAGGGTTCCTTAGTAATAAATATGCAAGTATATAAATGCAAGACAATAATGTTTAAAGTGATATTGTAACTTAAATCATTTCCTACTTAATTTAAATAACATTATTTTTCTTTAAAATGTTTTGGTATTTCATTTTCCTCGTTACATAAAACAATATACCCTAATTTAAGAACTTTGACAAATGTTGTTGTCAGGATTCTCGCGTCTCATTGCTCAGAAATTATTATTATCACGTTCCTCTTATCTCTGATTCATGTTTCCTGCTTTCGTCTAAAAATACATTAAATATTCTTCTTATCCAGAATAAATGTGCCGCGATAATAATAATGGCGAATTTATTTAATTATCTTCAGATAAGGAAAGGCAAAGTAAGGTAAGGTATGTATGGTATAAGGTAATAAGGTAAAGTAAGAAAGGTAAGATTCTTATCTATATATCTTACATTAGGGTTTGGTAGGTGAATTATTAAAATTTTCTACTACATTTATATATAAAAAAATAGAATATAGTGCTATATTATTCTATTAGTACGGCTAAAATGAGAAAGCAACTAATTTGATATCAAGACAAGATTGATGACAAGAAAATATTAGAAATCATGGGGATGCGATTTTTCGTTCAATACATCTTCTTCGAAGACAAGTTAGTGGATGATATAGAGAAAAATGTTGACCATCTTTATTTTTATTATATTTATATCTTTTTCACTTTGGATCAATTCCAATGATCACTTGTGTACGTCAAATGAGTGTAACAGGAGGGCCTATTTGATACCATACTTATCAAAATAAGCCCTTCAATATATTGAGTATGTAATGTACAAACAATTCGATAATCTGGCCTAATGATTAGTTAATAATAAGAAAAAATCCGTAGCTAGCACGACGACCAGTCACTGCAAGCAATAAACAGCCTTTCACGAACATAGCGCAAGGCTCAGTCATCACCCCCTTCGTTATATTTGAGTGAAGGGGGCAACCCGACCACCACCGATTCCGCAAGTAATGACTTCTATGGGAGCGGTGTGATGCAGCCAGTAAATCTAACAAGAGTAACAAACATCGTCAGAAGAAATGGCGTAGCCTACTAGTTAATCGCTAAAATACAGTTCATTTCCAGCCCTTATCGTCATTAACGTAATCCTTCACACTATTTTTTTTTATTAGATTCCTTTCAATAAATATCTTGAATTTATTCAGTGACAAACTTAAGGTTTTCCTGGGGAGCTTATTGTAAAAACGTATACAATTAACCCTAACGGAATTACCTATACCTATGGAGCCTAGTGTTGAGCACAGTAAAATTATTTTTATCTTAAGTATTAATTTTGTGTAGGTACATAAATTTTTTTATTGAATTTTAAAATATTTTTGTGTACCTAAATTAAGTTTTCATAAATACTAAGTCATAATTTTTAAGTCTTTAAATTTGTTTTTTAATAACTCTCGAGGTCTCATGTTGTAGATTACTCGAAAAATCCTATGCTGCAGAACAAAGACAGTATCCATATCTGAGGCCGTATAGTTGCCGTATGAAATGAAATTATGAATTATGAAAATAGTTAAAGTAAATTATTCTAGCTATTTCAACGTTTATCAATCGGCGTATTCCTTGAATCGCGTAGGAAGCAGAACTAAGTCCATTCGAAAAATGACAGATATGAGGGCCGAATTGAAATTTTTCCTCTAAGGCAATGCCTCAAAGAACAGAACAGACACAGAAACAGAATTCACTAATACCAGTACCTCATTATGTAATCGTGCATTGGTTTTTTTTTACTTTTTTCATTTTAGGTAAGGTTTTTACATTTTATTTTTTTGGCGTTAAACTATTGTACAACATCTGATGTTTAAAGAGCTTTATTTACATCATCCGTTACTGATTGTTATCTATTTATTGTAATATTAAGAGAAGTATTATCAGCAAACAACACTGGCCCATGTTTGTCCCTCACAAGATAATGCAAGTCATTTATGTAAATGAGAAACAAGAATGATCCTAATAAAGAGCCTTGTAGCACGTCCATTTTTATAAGTAAACCAAAGGAACGCTTTCCATTTACATCTACTTTTTGAATTCACTTAAATGTAATGAAATCAAAGGCCTTATTTTGAATTCCATAATGATATAATTTTTTATTAGAATTTCCTGCTGTACACAATCAATGTCTTTGATAAGTCACAGAAAATGGTAAACGCGTCTTGTAATTCCTCCATGTCTTCGAAAATATTTAGCAATAACTCGACACCTGCATCTGTTGTTAAGCGTCCAGGATTTTTAGCCACGGAATTTAGACAAAATAAAAGAGGTCACATTATTCGATGCCTTCTATTATAACACTTCAGGAGCAAATGAAATATTACAAAATATTAGTAAAATAAGATAGTTCAATAGGTTTATTAAAGTTCCAAATATTTAACAGAAACCTCATAAAAATCGATTCAGTAGAAAGAAATATTTGTACCATATGGATTGAATAAAAAGATTTTTTGATACCAAACTTCATTTGTTATCAAACTTTCTTCTACCTTGTGTATAATATGTATTAATAAATTCCAATATACAAATTATATCTTCGCAATATTCATATAAAATACCAAAAGCTTATAAAATTAATTTTGAAAATATAATGAAGTAAAATGTCTCATCAAAGTTAATCTATCGTAAATTACTCCACAAATATTTGTAAACAAACGAATTTTTATTTCAAAAGACTGGCGATGTAATAAACTTTTATTATTATGATCGTAATTTCCTTGTTACGGCAGAGCGTAACGGACAGTATTAGAATCTTATTAATTAGAAACACACAAACACACCAAAATCTATGAATAGAATGGTATTTAGCCAATATCTCCAAATCTTGCAAGAGGATATCATGTTAATCACGATTACATATTAGCCATAACTAGAAGAAATAAAACAAATAAAATTAAATCAAATCTCTCTCAAAGATGTGGCTTGATATTAAAATTCTTGCGTCGACTTGCCGCGTATAGAGCTTCCTTAATTAATTTCCATTGTAGATGAGCCCAATTTAAAATTTGCCGAGCTTCTAAGCGATCTACAGAGACTTCAAATTAAACATACCAATGAAATGGAATCTAACTTTATCTAAAGTATTACTACCAACAAACTATTTAAGAAATTCAAAATCATATTAAACTAGGATCGTATGTAGGTAGTAAATTATTTTAAAGTATATATTTTTATTTAATAAAAAAAAACTATTTTCCCAAAATGTAACAAAACAAACAAAGTTAATTAAAAGATTAAAGCAGACAGCTTATAAATTTTGTGTAATGTACCAAGTGACAAGTGACATTAACTTGACACTGAAGATCTCGAGTGTTGCCAGTGTTCTGAAAATCTGTAAATTAATTATTATAAATCTCTTTATGAGGTCTTTATAAAGTTGTTTACTATATATGTATTTTAAATATTATATAAAATATTTGATAACAAAAACACATAAAATGTATAAAAAATTAAGGACACAGTTATAATTAATTCCGCTCTACGATATATTTCATTTCAATTATAATTACAGTCTGTTTAAAATCAGTTTTGCACATATTTCATTTTCTTTATTTTCGACATTTTGATCATTTACTGTCACATTACTATTAGAAAAAGTAATATATTCAAGTAATTATTAATTTAGTTTTCTTATTATTACTCAGCATTATGTCTATGATATAAACAGAAGATTATGTAACATGAACATTAATACATTTTTCTCAAATTTGTATTATCATTACGAATATAATATCGACCAGTCTAGAAACAATAGTTTATTTTACACCCTCGTCTATTTTAAAGAAACTTGAACAACATTGTTTCATCCAATGCCCAAATAATGAAATAATTGCAATGTACCATTCATTTGTAGCAGATTTTATAAACAAATTCCATTGTATAGAGATTAAACGTTGAATGAAATATTTGAAGTTCTCTTTCATAAGTCAAACAACAATTTCTTTTGATTGAACAAATAATTTTAACAAGCAAAGAGAAAGAAGTTTAGAACAATTTCATTATTTTTAACAAATCGTTTGCATGTTTGAAAGCACTTTAAGGCAAAAAGAAAATAATCCTTATGAAACACATGAAGTGGTTATTATATTTAAATAATATTAATATTATTGTAATCGCTTTATTTTGGACTTTTAATGATGATCATTAATAATTTAAGATGTATTCAAATTTAAAAAAATATTATTATTATTATTTGAAACTGCGCGACACTAATATATTTACTACTACTTTTAACAATATTACATATCTTACAAAATAACAGAAAAGATTAGAGATGAATATTGCAATACGTATAATAAAATTACCCTAATACCTAATGTTATGGTCACGGACGAAAGAGGAATGTACTTTGGGACGAGTAATAGACAATTTGGGTCACATCATATATTGTGTTTAGGAAATAACTTGATCACAAGTAGTTTGCGTTTTATTAATAGAAATACTAACAAGGTTTTTTAAGTTAGACTTGTTAGTAATTTTTAAGTTGTAACCTTGAATTCTTGAATAAAATTTTTGTATTTTTTTCAATTCTTTGTTTGTATAGGGATCAAAATATTAATATTACAGCTCGTAATGCAGCAAAAGAATAAATTAATTCTTAATATTCAGGCAGATTTAAGAACCTTATTCGTGTTTCAACATTACATTAAATTTTAATAGAACACCATTCATTTAAATGACTCTAACGTTAGAAATAATTCAAATTTGTATCAAGATAAAAACTATGCAGTCCAAGAAAGATATCTACTAAATATCATTAAAATCTGTTCAGTGGTTATCGGAAACGAACATCTTGACAATGGAGTTTTATTTATAAACATTAACACAATAATATTATTCCAAATATGGTTACGAATCTCAAATTCTTATTAAAACAATATTTACGTTTAATTTTGTAAGCCCATTGCGTGTCGAGGCGAATCAATTAAGGAGATCGTTTATCGTGGAATTAATGTAATTGAGAAATATTAGGTATTCTTAACATCCTATTTTTAACTTAAGTTAAAGTATGTTGAACAAAACTTAAACAACATATAAGTATAATGTATTATTATTTCTGTATATAAATACATATAACAAAAACATCATAAACCTTTTAAAGACAGTTCAAATACTTTAAAATAATTCAACACTCCATACAAGTATGTTAACCAACAGTTAATTAGTAAAGTTGGTAACCCTGATGCCTCTTAAAATTAGGATAGCTCAGTTTTAAAGTCCCACATATCATAATTTAATTTTTAAAGTCCCACATATCATCTTTCTACAAATATTATTAATAATTTAATTAAAAAAAAAAAAAATAAATATCTAGAAGTGGATCCTGCAAGAATTAATGTATTCTTGCAGGATCCACTTCTAGATATTTATTTTACTTTTTCTCGAGAAACTAGTATTTCTGTTATATAATTAATTTTACTGTTTTAATTATTGTAATGAAGTTAAATTTATAAAAGTTATTGTAGAATGTCCTGTTTGAGAAATTATGTTCAGTCTACTCGAGTAACTATAGCAGGTGAGTGCTTTTACCCAGCATGTCGCCTCGAGTAACCAATTAAGTTATGAACTGTTGTTTTCGAAACATTATGGGCATTGAAATAATAATTATTAATCTTGGATTTCAAATGCAGTGGAACAGATAAGGAGGAGCTGACCTTTGTATATAAACAGATGGAGAGATATGAAACAGCTCGTGATTATATCGATCCAGTATTACCTTAATATAAACTAAATATCTTTACTTTATAGATAAAAATGCTCTATATTGGAATCTGTTACATGAAAAGGAACTAAAAGTATTATACTATTCTATCTATTTGTCTACTCCGCAAACTCTCTTTCACAGAATTCAATAAACGTTTTTATAGTCGTTTTACACGCATACCGCACTGATGTTAAATTTGCATGGATAAGCGAGTATTTGAAATATCATGTGATTATTTTAGGACTCAAAGAAAATAAGCCTGTTTCAACATTTAAAAATACCCCCTTATGATTATTGTTTCGTGAAGTTTTTTGTAAGTAAATGACGAGTATAATAATATATCAGTTTTTATATTTTTCATTGAGGGTTTGTTTTCTATTTGTTACTTATTTTAATATATTTATAAGCTCCTTTAATTGCAATCAATTAATCTGATTATATTACACAATATCTATTAATATATGATTCTAAAAAACATGTTTTAAATTATGTCATGAAAATATGCAAACATTTTTCTGAAAAAAATATTTATTTCCACAGTTTTTCTCTCGTAACTTTTATGGAATAATTATTTTATTCACATTTCGCATTCATCACGTTCAAGATTTTTTTAACTTTTAAATATAAAGATAATTTACATTTTCTCTTATATAATCAAATTCTAGACAATTCAGATAAAAAATATAGTAAGTATATTTAAGTTATTTAGCTGATTTATTAAAATCATTATTGTTACCAAAATAAATAAAATTAATAATAATTAGAATAATAATGTAGACATGTGTTGTAAATAACCACAATTATTGTTTAATATTTAGAAACCTAAAAGCAAACATCGTCTGTCATTATTACAACATTCCCTATTCTATAAATCAATTAGTTATTATCAATCTTTATTCGCACAGCAGATGAATTTTGAAAAAGAACTATTTAAAGAAAACTAACATCAGTAACAAAGATAGAACCCTTGCTCTCAATGGACGCCTTTTCCTAGGGATACCTTGTATTTATTCGGGATCAAAGTAGCCCGTCCCTTTTAAATGTCTCCTATCTATATGAAATATGCAATAGACACCCAATAAGAAGTTTGATTTTGTTGGTTGGTTGAAAATTGGAATTTTTATTTATTCTAACGGCCATGTCTAAAATTTGTTCTGAATTGAATAATAAATATTTTACTATAACAACGTAACAATATACTGTTTTATTGAAAAAGAACTTTAATTTCTCAGCCACACACATATGACAACAATATTTATTACACACTCATAAATCGCTGCATAACAAGAAATAACTTTATCAGTAATCATGACATTCGTAGAGAATTATTTCACAAACCCAAAATAACTAAGTACCCTTACCAATGCCAAGAACAAACCGCGAAATAAATATTCTCCGCATTATATACATTTAACATCAAAAATGTATTGAGGGATTCCGACTCTTATTTCCCGGAAAATAAGAGTTTTACTTAAGTAAATTACGGTAATATAGGATAATAAAACTGACGTCACATTTCGAACTGCCATTACAGCACCGCATATGAAAGTCATAAATATGTTATTAGAGTATAAGGAAATATAATGTAGAAATAATATATTGATATATTTGGACGAGTAACAATGACTAATACCATTTTAAAAAATGCCACGATAAAAAAAAAAACAGAAAACATGCAATGCAACTTAACTCTTTAATATAAATTTAAAATGTTAAAAAGTTATATAAAATATTCAGCAAAAATAATTTCACAACTTAAATTGCTTTTAGTATTTATTTATTTTAGTATTATTTTATTCCCAACATAAATAATCAATTTTTTTGAGTATTATAAGCGATTGAAAAAGAAATTTGTATTAAAAATTCAGATGGCTATTAAAAATTTTAAAAATGAAATCAGAACATTTTTTTTTAATAAAACAATATAACAGTAAAAGCCTTTTTAAGTATTCGTAGTAGTCGTAAATAAATTAAAAACACAATATTTAGTATTGAATCACTGCCACGTATAAACGCTCTCTCCTTTTATATCTGGCAGTTAATAAAACCACTTCCATGTAAATTCTCAGCTGTATAGGATATACTGGAGGATATTCAAATTGCGGTCTTTCCGTCATTTTACCATTATAGTCTATCACAAAGTACAACATTAATATTCTTAATATAAACATAGATAAAATATATTTGTTAAATACCTTCATATTCTTATAGCGTTACATATAATGTTAATTTTATATAAAAATCGACCCTATATTTTACGTGTCATTACTAGTGTGTAAGCGAAAAAAAATATGACATAATATTGAGATGAATGTAGAAATGTTATCAAATATCTAATTATATCTTTATCTGTTGGCAGCTGTCGATACAAGCTGTTTATGTCACAAACAGAAAAAAATTACGGCTTCTTAAAATTTGCGTAAAATTAAATGCTTAAAAAGGTGACGTTTTTATGTACTAAATGAAAATTTTTGGGATAATGGTATTAAAAAAATCCTGTGATAACACTGTAATGGTAGTCGACGAAGGAACAATGCAAAAACCCCAAACATTTATTGCGGAATTGTCAAAATCTAAATTGAATGTGTTTTAGCCAGCTTACAGAATTTTTGCTGTCTCCTTATATTTTTAACATTAGATATTTCATCTGATTTATTTAAGTAATTTATATGTATAATAAATTATTATAATGTAATAATTTATATACACAGTGAATATGAGATCTACAATGAATGACTTTCCATGTATTAGATATATATTTATAAAGCATATAGGAAAGTTATAAAACGCTCACATATATTATTTTATGTAATATACATAACGAAATAAAAGATTTACTTTATTTTAAAACAAAAAGTGGCTGAAAGACAAAGAATTGTAAGACCTAAACCACCAACTAGGAACTTGAACTACAGAAACTTGATAAAAAGATAGATCTTATCAATTTTACATTTATTATTTAATTTAAGTCTGAATCGTAATAATAGTCTCAAATATAATGTATAAATTATTCATTGAGTAATAAATATTAACACAGAGATTCGACTAAGATTATATCAGAATTCAGATTTACTGAAGCTGTCACCGTACTCTGTAATAAGAATACGTAGAGCATTCGGTTTTGTAGAAATACAACGCTGAAAGCTATCATAGGAGATCGTAAAGTTGCTAATTTTTTATTTGTTTTTTTTTTTCGTACAATGTCTGAACAAGTTATTGTTTTATCAATGTGTTATTATATTATTAGCGCAGAGTTTGTTTTTTAGTGGTCTGACCTTCTAGCATCATAATCTAAAAGTACAGACAGCGATCAGGTACAGTTTTATTATAATTGTGTATAAATACGTATTATTTATCGTTTCTTAATAAAAACTTGTTTAGTAGTATAAATATTTCTGGAGCTAAGGTCCTCCGTTATAATTAATTATTTTAATTTATGGGTCATGGACGAAAGAGGAATGTACTTTTGGGACGAGTAATAGACAATTTGGGTCACATCATATATTTTGTTTAGAAAATAACTCACACATTTATTATTATTTAACTCAATTCTACAGACAGAAATTATTGTCTCTTTGTTCAAACTGAACAAACAGTTAAAGACACCAGTCTTTTTCATAATTTTATTTAGAGAAGTTTTCTTAGTTTAGATTTGTTAGTACTTCTTAAGTTATAACTTTAAATTCTTTAAGCTAGGTTAAATACACTTTTTGTAATATTTTTTAAATCTATTATTCATACGATCCACAACTCTTAATATTCTGACAGATTCAAGAACTTTTATCTAGTTCCAATATGTATTTTTAATTTTAATCGAATACTATTTAAATGGTTATAACATGAGAAATAACGGCATTTCAATTCAACTTGTATCCCCAATACATATATTATCCTTTCAGGGTGGTATTTCAAAGATTCCATCTTAATGAGACTCATGGAAACTTTCCACGAACTAAATTTCAAGTTTCTAACATCAGCATTTCGTACCTTGATCGGTTAGATTAATCAGGAAAATACTCTTGAATCAGTTTATTCTGTCCAGAGATATGTTATTTTAAATACATAGAAGCAAATTGGACACCAATCGAAATGTATATAATTACATAATAATATGGTAACCAATCTCATATTAATGAATCAATATTGACGTTTAATTGAGCAGGCCCATTGCGTGTAGCGCGTTTCAATTTAGGAGATAATTTATCTTAGAATTAATGTAACTATTAGAAATTCATAACATCCTATTATTTACTTTAATATTATATTATACTTTAAAAAAAAAGGAAACTTTAAGACAATGAGTATAAGTTTTGTATATAGATTTACATATAATGAATACACCAAAACTCCTTAAAGGGCAGTTAAAATACTTTAACATATTTAAACACTCCGTACAAGTATGTTAACCAACATTTGTTAATTAGTAAAGTTGGTAACCCTGATGCCTCTTCAAAATTAGGAAATAACAGGCTTAAAGTACCACACATCAACTTTTTAAAAATATAAATTATTAATTAAATAAAAGTATATTTATTCTTACACGATCCACGACTAAATATTTTTAAATTAAATTAAATTTTTCTTAAGAAACTTGTATTTTTGTTAAAGAACTAATTTTACTGTTTTAATTGTTGTTATGAAGCGAAATATCCTGTTTGAGAAATTATGTTCAGTCTACTCGAGTAACTGTAACAGGTGAGTGCTTTTACTCAGTCGCCTTGAGTAACCAATTAAGTTATGAACTGTTGTTTTCGAAACATTATGAAAATTGAACTAATAATTATATTTTAACAAAACATTGTTACTTAATCTTGGATTTCAAATGCAGTGGAACAGATAAGGAGGAGCTGACCTTTGTATCTTACACAGATGCAGAGATATGAAACAGTTTGTGATTATATCCAGTCCAGTATTTAATATAATCTAAATATCTTTATTTTATAGACGAAAATGCTCTATATTGGAATTTGTTACATGAAATGGAACTAAAAAGTATTATACTATTCTATTTATTTGTCTACTCAGCAAACTCTCTTTCACAGAATTCAATAAACGTTTTTATAGTCCTTTTATACGCATACCGCTGTGATGTTAAATTTGCATGGACAAGCGAGTATCTGAAATATCACGTGATTATTTTAGGACTCAAATAAATAAGCCTGTTTCAATTGAAACCGCATCCTCATTATGATTCTTATTTCGGGAAGTTTTTTGTAAATTAGTCAAATAAATAAAAAGGAAAAGAAAATTATAAGAAATATTTAAGATGTTAGATTGATTAAATTTCTATTTTATTTATTAGTTATTTCAATATAATTAAAAACTGCTTTAATTGTTATCATCAAGGTCTGAATGAATTATGTTATAGGATGCTAAAAATGTTTTGCGTTATGTCATGAATATATTCAATGTTTTTTCTCAAAAAATATTTGTTTACTTGAGATTTTCTCTCGTTGCTTTTATTAAATGAAAACTTTAGTCACACTTCGTGTTCATCAGATTCAATACTTTTTAAACTTTTAATGAATATTTACATAATTTACATTTTCTCTAATGTAATGAAATTCTACTCAAGTCTAACTTCAGATAAAAATTATAGAATATATTGTGATCTCAATCTTTTAGCGCAGTGATGAAAGAGTTGTATGAACCAGGTGGAACTGTTCATATGTTGACAGATTATGTAATGATTTTGGTAAGAATTATAATGAAGAACACCTGTGCCATATTGGATCAAATGTTTGGTCCAATGTTAGATTTAATGTTGGATCCAATGTTAGTGAATGACGGATGTACATTCAGCCTTTGTTAATCTGTATGTTCATATGTTTCATCTGTCCCGATTGTTAATTCAACATTCGTATAAGGAGATAAAATTGTATTAAATAAACTTTGAAAGTACTTCAAATATCAAAACACAAGAAGCGTACATGCTTTTATAAAAACTAAAGAAAAATAAATATTAATATAATATAAATTAAAGTCTACAAGCTTCATTGAAGTAGGTTTGTTTTTGTTAGTGACTAATTTAAAAATTGGAATTTAAATTTTTTATTAATTTCAACATATCATGTCAAAAATGTATTCCGCATTTGAAAAAAAAAACACTATAATACACAAACAATAATCTGTTTTATCGGAGAACAACATCTTTTACTCAGCCTCAAACTGATGACCACAGTATTTATTACTCTAACATCATCAAAAATTGCTGCTCAATAAGAAATAACTTTATCAGTAATCATGACATTTGTAGAGAATTATTTAGAAAACCCAAAATAACTAAATGCCTGTCTGTATCAATGCCAAGAACAAACCACGAAAAAAATATTCTCCGCATTATATACATTTAACATCAAAAATGTATTATGGGATTCTGACTCTTATTTCTCGCAAAATAAGAGTTTTACTTAAGTAAATTACGGTAATATAGGATAATAAAACTGACGTCACACTTCGAGCTGCCATTACAGCACCACATATGAAAGTCATAAAATGTTATCAGAGTATAAGGAAATATAATGTAGAAATAATACTTATACTAATATATTTGGACGAGTAACATTTACTAACAACATTTTAGAATATACCATGTTAAAAAAAAATACATTAAAATTTGTAGATCAGTATTGTGACATTAAATCATAGATTAAATAGTATTTTTTTTACATATTTATTGTATAATAAGAACCTACAATAGACTTCATTTAATTTTTAAATATGATTTCCAAATAATAAATATATTTTAAATAAGTGGAAATTTATATTATAAAGTCAGAACGGGACTGAAGTTTCAGAAAAAACTTTTCAAATATTCGTATCGATAGTCGTAAATAAATTAAAAACACAATATTTGGTATGGAATCACTGCCACGTATAAACGCTCTCTCCTTTTATATCTGACAGTTAATAAAACCACTTCCATGTAAACTCTTAGCTGTATAGGATATACTGGATGATATTCAAATTGCGGTCTTTCCGTCATTTTACCATTATAGTCTATCACAAAGTAAAACATTAATATTCTTAATACAAACATAGATTAAATATATTACTATTATGTTACATATAATATATATTTTATATAAATGGTGTATTGGCGGCAGAACGTGACATAATATTCAGATGAACGTAAAAATGTTATCAAATATCTAATTATATCCCTACCCGTTGGCAGCTGTCGATACAAGCTGTTTCTATAACGACCAGAAAAAATGGCGATTACTTTTAATTTTAATAATGGTATTTAAAAAATCCTGTATAACAGTGTTATTATAGTCGTTAACGGGAGAATGCAAAAACAATTAGTGTGGGATTGTCAAAATTAAATAAGTATTATTTACAGTCTTGTATATTTTTAAATATTTTATCTATTACAATTAAGTAATTTATCCGTGTTAATACGATAATATAATACAACAGGTGATTATAACGTGATAATTTATATACATAGTGAATACTGATCACATAATGACTTTCCATGGTATAGATATACATATGTATAAAGCATATAGGAAAGTTGTAAAGCATTCTCATATGTTAATAGACAAAGAAGGTGAAACACCAAAACCACTATGAACAAAAATGAAATATCACATGTAAACTTTAAATAGTGATAAATTATAATACATTTCGTTTCGAATCGTAATATTAATCCTAAATATATTTCATGTATACATATATTAGTCATTGTCTAACAAATGTTGCTACTGAAATAGTACTATGAATATATCATAATTCAGATATACTGAAGCTGTAACTGTAGTCTGTTATAATCAGAATACATCGAGCGTTCAGCTTTGTAGAAATACAACGCTGAAAGCTATCCACAAAGATCGTAAAATTGTTAAGTATTAGATGATTTTTCTACAATGTGTGAAAGTTATTGTATTAGTAGTGGAGCATATTATGGATATATTCTAACGATTTTTTTGACAGGCTGAATCATTATTATATAAAAAATGTGCTTGCCTAAAGTTTCAGCTAAACAAAGCAGTTTCGTAATATCTTTATCAAACATAAAAAAAAATCATTGACTAAACTTTTTTATTTATTGGCTAAATAATAAAACAAACGCAAAATCTTAAGTGAAGGTTACCTACCATACCAAATTCGTTGATACCGCAATCAAATCGCAAAATCTGTCAAGAGACTAGCGTGATTCAACGCACCGACAAACAGACAAAAATTATAAAAAATATTATTTTGGGTTCTATCTGTTACTAATGACCACCCCTTATGACTTTTCTCAAATATCTTCTATCTGTAAATAGAGATCAGTTATACATTTATATAGATATACATTTTACATATTGATGTATAGATAGCAGAGTCTAGCTGTAATCATTTCACTGTAAGTCGTCCTCTTTAGCTCTTGCTCTCCCTATCGTAGTCTCCTCTACAGCACCCCTTAAGAGTGCAACCCTTAAGAAATGTGGAGTGTGGGCGTATTTACAAGTATCTGTATAAAAAAATCTACATGGGCAATGGCGCCATTTATCTTCAGATAAATAATCTGAATAATCTGGCACCATCAATAAAAACGACCCACAACACTCTGCTTTTTTATAATTAAATCTGACAAACTAAAAACCAATATATATTTTATTCAACAACCGATAGCAAAGAACAAATATGCAAAATTAGTTATTTCACTCCTCTCCAATTATTTTAGAGCTCAAACAACATATGACAAATACAAATCAAGAATTGAAAATACAATAGATTATAATAAAACTATAAATTAAATAACATTATATCTATTATAACTAACATGGTTTATATTCTCTTTGTAAAATATTATATAAATGAATAAATTAATAAATAAATAATTTTCTTTATAATAAAGTTTATAAAACACATCCCTTTATATCTGTATCATATTTTATATCGGAACTAACAGACTTCTTATACAACTCAAATATCAATTTACTAGATAGAAACTTGCTATTTTAATCACCACTTCACTGAAACAATATTAATATATATTCTTCCTACAGGACAATTGTATAATAGTTGGTTTTAGTTAAATCTTTTGTGTTTACTTTAAAGATAGATTCCAAAGTCACAGAAATCCTATTAAAACTTTATACCCCTTTTAATTTATCTTATAATTTGTAAGGAAAGTAAATAATTAACAAATGACATCGCAGAGAGGATGGAACTAAACTGAGCAATTTAAAGTTGGTCGTCTTTAAGACGCCTTTTAGCTAAGAGTTGATTGCTGATGTTATGAACGAGGGTTTAGGTAGTTTTAAAAGTCCAAAACGTTATGTAATTAATTGATTTATTCAATTTCATTTTCTTCCTACTTTATTTCACAAATATAAATGCAACAAAGACAAGATTAATACTAAGACGACTTTCCCTACCAACTAATCTTTTGATGTGCAGAAGGTATGTGTGTGATAATAATATATATACATACATTTCAACCACGATTCTATTGGATTCGTTAATCAAACTTTAACCAATTATAGTATGATATTTACATTTTTTTTTGTTATTGTATTTGAATGAATATAATCAAGGATAGGGAGTGTATACCACGGCACTAAAATTAGTGTTCTTTTTAATTATATACTAAATAAAACACCTATTTATTTTATTCTAGTCATATATCACAAAAAATATCACTCGTGTTAAAGTTATAAAAAATTATATAAACATATATAACTTTTAAACCAATGTTTATTATACTTACTGATAAATTTTAACATACATTTTAGGTTTGATTGGTTGTCAGTTTGGTACCTTGCTAGTAAGTAGCTAAGGATAGTGGGTTCGATTGCCTCACTACCTTTTCTAAAACCCCTACTATTTCTTTTATGTGCAACTTAAACACCAAACAGACCTTATTACATGACCACAGACAGTAAGCTATATAAAACATCATCAATCCAAAATATTTATAGCAGCATTAAAGTGTCGTATTATCGTAAAATATAGAAAATAAAAATAAAAAGTAGGTGAAGGAAACAATTAATATAAAGAAGATTCTAATTGACGCAATAAGTTAATCATCCAAGATATTATCATATGTTAATTTAAAAACAATCATCTTTTAAAAGACGCACACCACTTAATGTTTAGGATTAACTTAAGTCACAATTTCCTTTTATGATTCGATCCTTTACATGGTTATATGCATAAATTAGATTATTATAGTAATCCTATCAAATCCAATCAATTACAGCCAAATCCCGAAAATGTTGCCTACATTTCAGTAGATAATTTAATACATTTTTTATTCCATTACAAAGGTCTCATTTCAGACTATGTATTTTTTAGTTACCTCGTGTTTATTTTTTCTATTGAAACGTTCAAAATGCTAAATAGGTTGTCCTATACATTACTGGGCAGATGTCTTGAAAATGGAATTTGGGTGTTTAGTACAATCCAACAATATTGATAGATTACATATAATATATAAATAGTGAATACCTTGGCATTTTCAGGTTCGAGTCCCATATAACTAAATTTGTATATATATTACGTGCACGTAGAAGTTATTCTGAATATCATTATTTTACCAGGAAATTTTGTGGCTTAATTATACTATTTTTTAAGAATATTTGTTCAGTGCACAGTTTCAATTCACAGAACAACTGAAAATAAATAACATAGCCTAGAAGTCTGATTAAAATAAACATATAAAGTCAATACTTACAGACTGAAATAGTAGATTATAAATAAAAATATCTGACAGCAAATTTGATTTTTTTATCTTCGTTTGTTGCTACCAAAGCACAGATTATATTTTTACTTTCCATTTGAAAATACTTCTCTACAATAATGGAGGTCTCAACTGTTCAATAAAGTTTACATAAGTGGGCAGGATTATAAAAAAGGTTTCATGTAATAATATATAACAACCTTTTCATACAGATAGAAACTATAAAATTCAGATTAAGTTCAACATTATTATTACATATATAACAAAATAACAGACAACCCTAATACCTAATGTTATGGTCACGGACGAAAGAGGAATGTACTTTGACGAGTAATAGACAATTTGGGTCACATCATATATTTTGTTTTCCATCACAATTTTTACTACGTAACTCACTTCTACAGGCAGAATTTATTGTCTCTTTGTTCAAACTGAACAAACAGCTAAGTCTTTTGCATAATTTTATTCAGAAAAGTATTTATAAGTTTTCTTAGTTTAGATTTGTTAGTACTTCTTAAGTTATAACTTTGAATTCTTCAAGCAAGGTTGAATAAAAATTTTGTATTATTTTTAATCTATTCTTCTTACTGGGATCCACAATTATAATGCACCAAAATAGAACAATATGATTCTTAATATTCTGGTAGATTTAAGGACTTAATTCGTGTTCGTGTAATAATATTCCATTGAAAATAAATATTATTCATTTAAATAGTTATAAAATAAGAAATAATGGTATTTCATACAAACTTGTAGCCTCAGTATAGGTACATAGTATACTTGCAGGGTGAAATCCAAAGATTCCATTTTAATGAGAGCCATAGAAACTTTCCACGAATAAAATTTCTAGTTTTTAACATCAGTATGATATACCTTAATAAGTTAGGAGAATCAGACAGGAACAAACTATATGCAAAGGTTTACACATTTACATGATAATATTATTATTGAAACAATAAACTAAATAAACAACATCCTATGGTTTATTTGGTAATTTTAAATTTTACTATCAAAAGTGAATTTAACAAAATAACAACATATATGTAACTTCAAACCTTTTGTTTCTATAGATTTTATACAAAAATTAAACTAATTAATTATAAATTAGTATTAAGTATTAAGTATTTAAAATAAACCGCTATAAATTACTAAAAACTAATTTAAATATAATTAGTTCAAAGTGAAAAATTGTGGAAAATCACTGCTGTTTAAAGTTTGGTAAAGAATTTATTATATAATTCATGTAATTATTATTTTTTTACTTTGGAGTGATTGTTATAAAAAATTAAATATTAATAAAGATTTCCCAAAAAATAACGGAAACAAAGTAAATCTGAAAACAGAACTATTGGTTTATCCATAACTAATAACCAATCGTCTCATGTGGAAATCACACCCACGACCTTCTGTCCAGAACTTAGAAACACTAACCGCTGAACTAAGAGCTTTCAAATAAATTATTATTCACTTCGTTTAAATCACAATAAACATTATGAACATTGAAATAATAATTATGTTTTAACAAAACCCTGTTACTTAATCTTGGATTTCAAATGCTTTGAAACAGATAAGAAGGAGCTAACCTTTGTAGAGATCTCAAACAGATGCAGAGATACGAAACAGATCGATTATATCAGTCCAATATCTGACTTTAATATTATATAAATATCAACATTCGTTAACAAAAACTGCTTATTATTGGAATCTGTTGCAGGAAAAAGAACTTAAAAGTATTATACTATTCTATCTATTTGTCTACTCCGCAAACTCTCTTTCACAGAATTCAATAAACGTTTTTATAGTCCGTTTACTCGCATACCGCTGTGATGTTAAATTTGCATGGATAAGAGAGTATCTCAAACATCATTTGATTATTTTAGGACTCCAAAAAAATAAGCCTGTTTCAACATTCAAAGAATATTTTCATTATAATTATTATTTCATGAAGTTTTTTGTAAAAGTTTTGTAAAAGTTTTTTGTAAAATAAGTAAAAGAAGAACAAAAAAAAATATATTTTTTTTTATTTAAGGTTTGTTTTCTATTTGTTACCTTTTTGAATACAGTTAGAAGCTACTGTAATTGTAATCATCAAGGTCTGAATGTATACACAACACGTACATGTAACATGTTATATGACGCTTAAAAAATATTTTGAGTTATGTCCTGAAAATATGCAATATTTTTTCTAAAAAATATTTCTTTTTACAGATTTTCTCTCGTTGCTTTTATTAAATGAATATTTTAGTCGCGTTCACCACGTTCAAGATTCTTTAAAGTTTTAAAAAATATTTACTTAATTTGCATTTTCTCTAATGTAATGAAATTCTACTCGATTCTAACTTCAGATAAAAGTTATAGTATATTTCAATATTTAACCATTTCATAACTGTTTGCAATGTAAATAGAGTTTATAATAGTGGCTTTAAATATGACTTTATATATGAGATATAGAATCTTTTATAAATTACCACAATTAACGTAAAAATTGACATCGTCTGCCGTGATTCCATTATTGTCTATTATATAAATCAACTAGTTATTCTCCACCTTCACTGGCATGGTAGTTGCATTTTAAGAAATAACTACTTAAAGAAAGTTAACATCAGTAACAGAGGTAGAACCCACGTGGATTATGGACGCCTTTTCCTATTACAACCTTACTTATTCGGGATCAAAGTAGCCTATCCTTTTTAAATGTGACCTATCATTTGCAATTTGCAATATCCAATATATATGACATTGACTGACAAACTTTCACACGTATATTATTAGTAAAATAACCATTGATCTACACTTTACGATTTCAAAAATATTTTAATTCCTTCCACGCTCTTCTATAAGACGTCATGTCAGTGATGACTTGCTTTTTCACCATATTTTTTTTTCTTCTTTGGGCATCCTCCACATTGACACGTAAGATTTCTCTTAATAAGCGTTTTAATATATTTTAGAACCATACCATATAAGACAATTAAAAATACTACATCTTACAGTTCAGTTTTTAACCTTGTACTCAATCTATTAGTGCGGTGATGAAAGATTTGTATAAACCAGGTGGGACTGTTCATACGGTGAAAGATTATGTGATGATTTTGGCGAGTCGAATTATGAGGAATATGCCACAATTATGTTGGATCCAATGTTGGGTAAAATGTTTGATCCAGTGTTGGACCCAATGTTGGGTAAAATGTTTGATCCAGTGTTGGATCCAACTTTGATGTTAGATCCAATGTTCGGTAAAGCAGATGACAGGTTTATATTTGGCTTTTGTTACTCCGTATAGATATTTCTCCCCTTCTATATTATATCATGCATAGAGTTTAATTAACATTTCAAAGGGCTATATAGTAATTTGTATTTATGAAATGTTCAAAGTACTACAAATAACAAAACACAAGGATATACGCTTTCTATGAAAACTATAAAAAAGTAAATAAAAATGATATAAATTAATTCTACAAGCTTTGGTTTGTTGGTCACTCGTTTAAAAAGTTATTTTCATTAATTGCTATTATTTTGAAAAAACTAACTCCACGTTTGAAAAAAAATATTGCCTACAACAAAGTTTTATCGGAGAACAATATCTTTTACTCAGCCTTAAACTGATGACCACAGTATTTATTACACTAACATCATCATAAATGCTCAACAAGAAATAACTTTATCAGTAATCATGATATTCGTAGAGAATTATTTCGCAAACCCAAAATATCTAAATGCCATTACCAATGCCAAGAACAAACCACAAAATAAATATTCTCCGCATTATATACATTTAACATCAAAAATGTATTAAGGGATTCCGACCCTTATTTCTTGGACAATAAGAGTTTTACTTAAGTAAATTACGGTAATATAGGATAATAAAATTGATGTCACACTTGGAACTGCCATTACAGCACCGCATATGAAAGTCATAAATGTGTTATCAGAGGATAAGGAAATATAATGCAGATATCATATAGTAGTATATTTTGACGAGTAAAACTTACCAAACAAACATAAATAAATTAGAAATATAACACTGAATACCTTCTTATTATACTTCTTATATTTGTTTCGTATAATGTATATTTTGTATAAAAATTAACTCTATATTTTTTTATTTTTTTATTGTTATTAAAGAATGTATTAGTACTAAAACATGGCATAACATTGAGATGAACGTATAAATGTTATCAAACATCTAATTATATCTTTATCTGTTGGCAGCTGTCGATACTAGCTGTTTCTGTCACAAACAGAAAAAATGGCGGGTTTGTAAGATTTGCGTAAAATGAAATGCGTAAAAAGATGACGTTTTCATTTACCAAATGAGTCTTTTACTCTATTCGTCATGATTTCATAAAAATAATATTAACTACCATTTTATATTTTACCATAAACACAATGATATACTAGTCGTAACTAGTAGAAATGTTATATGACATCATTTGTGTTTCCTTAAAAAAGTTTCTGGTCACACAAATCCTATTAAAACTTTGTGACCCGTTTGCATTTATCTTGGAATTTGTAAGGAAAGTAAATAATTAACAAATGACATCGCAGAGAGGATGGAACTGAACTGAGCAATTTAAAGTTGGTCGTCTTTAAGCTCCCTTTAGCTAAGAGTCGATTGGTGATGGTATAAACGAGGGATTAGGTAGTTGTAAAAGTAAAGATAAAACCAAACGTTAAGTAAATTATTGGTTTATTTTATTTCATTTCCGTCCTAATTTTTTTAACAAATTCAGAAAATATAAATTTAACAAAGGTGAGCTTAACGCTGAGAAGGCTTAAAATATGCAGGAGGTTAGTATGTAATAATAAAAATTTATATAATATATTTTAACCACAATTAAAAAGGTTTTGACAAACTTTGACAAATTATAAACAAATTATGTTTAAATAAATAACAAAATAAAACAATTCTTATTTCACGTGCAAGAATATTTGTTAAATAATTCACAAATAATTTACCAATTTGAAATACTCATATAATAAAATATATATTTATAATTTATTTATCTATAAAATGTGTCAGTAATAACATTTTAAGGCATAAATTCACATTAGTTAATTATTGCCGTTTCAGTAATTAGTAAGGCTTGTTCAGTGCAGTCTCAATTCCCAGAACAACTGAATATAAACTTCATAGCCTAAAATAAACTTATAACTTCAATATTTAAGACCAAAAATATAAAATATTGTAAGTACTAATTTGACTTGTGCGATATTAAAAAGAACATTACAATAACAACAGTATTACTTTGAGAAACTTTTCAATTTAACTTGATTCAGTATTATAAGAAACAGTTCTGACATTCCATTTCATACAATACATTTTTAATCATTTTAAAATGCCTTTTGCAGTAATAATTGTTTTTTTTCGATTGAGATATCTTAAGTAGGTTATAAATGAAAATATCTCTGGTCAAATTTTTATTTTTCAGCTCCGCTTGTTGCTACCACAGTACATACTATATTTCTATTTTCTGTTTAAAAATAGCACTGTTACATAATGTAGGTCTTGGCAGTTCATTAAAATTTCCCTAAGAGGCAGTATTACAAAAGAGGTTTCATGTAAAAATATATAACAACCTTTTCAAACATTGGACCTCCTTGGAATGTAGAAAATACAATTTTAGTTAGTGAAAACTTGATTTTAAGATTATCTATTTTATGTGTAAATGTTGTTATGTGTTATGGTTTTTATTTTAAATCCTTTAGAAACTATCTTCTTAAATCATTTTATTCTCATTAATTCGTATATTAGACTTAGTAGATTTCAATTATCATTATAATGTATTGACCTGTGTTTAAAATAGCTGGATAACATGTCTGATTTCTTTTATTTCATCATTTTGACCATTTACTAGAAAAGATAAGTTTTTTAAGCAATTTCAGGATTTTTAGCACAGTTTTCTTAATTTCTAGCCTTATTGACGAATGTGTGCATTATTTTCTAAAAAAAAAATATTATCATTGCGATCGAATATCAAGCAATGGACAAATAATAGCTAATTTTACATGATCGTCTAATTTAAAATATCTGGAACAACATTGTTTCCTCAGATTAAACGTGGAATGAAATATTTGAAGTTCTCTTTCATAAGTCAAACAATATGTTTTCTTTGATTGAACAAATAATTTTAACGAGCAAAGAAAAAGAAATTTAGAACAATTTCATTATTTTATGAAGAGGAATTATCATTTATATAATATTTATATTTATTGTATTTGTTTCATTTATAACTTTTAACGTTTCTCTATTAATTACTAAAGACACTGATTATTATTTATTTAAGATATTTAAATTTAGAGATCATTATTATTATTATTATTTAAAATAAGTGAATAGAAGTGCAAGACACTAACAGATTTACTTTAAATTTTATTAATACGATATATATTACAAAATAACAGACAAGATTAGTGAGAAATATTACAAATCGTATAATAAAATTACCCTAATACCTAAAGTAATGGGTCACGGACATAAGAGGAATGTACTTTGGGACGAGTAATAGACAGATAGAATAGATTACAAATAAATCACCTTTATTATTACGTAACTCACTTCTTTAGACAAAATTTATTGTCTCTTTGTACAACTAAACAAATAGTTAAAGTCACACCAGTCTTTTGCATAATTTTATTCAGAAAAGTATTTACAAGTTTTCTCAGTTTAGATTTGTTAGTACTTCTTACGTTATAACTTTGAATTCTTCAAGCTAGGTTGAATAAATTTTTTTATTATTTTTAATCTATTGTCCTTACTGGGATCCACAATTATAATGCATCTTAATGGAATAAAATAATTCTTAATATTCTAGTAGATTCAAGAACTTTATTCGTGTTTCAAAATGTCTTTTATTATTTTAATCGAATACCATTAATTTATCTAGATACATATAAGCGATTTACCACTCACTGATTCATCACGAAATCTCCGAAACTATACGTCCGATTAACTTAAAATTTTACATATTTACTTATTTTGTGAAGTAGACGTTCGTTAAGAACGGATTTTACGGAATTCTTATAGAAGCTATAAACTTAACACGGTTACCATAGTAACGGATACTAGGACAACGGTTACCATAGCGACCTAAGTTCACATCCAAATTAATAGTGTACCCAGCGAAGCGGGCGGGAATCAGCTAGTATGGTTATAATATGTAAAATAATAGCATTTTACAATAACTAGTGGTCGCCCAGTGGTCGAAATTCGACCATATACGAAATTTAAATTGTGACTTAATATACATTATTAAAATATAATATTAAAACATTACTAAGGTTCTACTGTCGAAAAGTATACTACTGTTACCACAGATTTGACAGAGACTGTTATTTGCCAATTTCTTTTTTGAACAAACTATATGAAATTAAAAGAAAGTAAAATAAAGAATATCTATTTAAAAAAATGTTTACTAAAACAAAACACAACAATTTTATCTTGTCATTTAAAGTGAGTAAAATATGAGCATGAGGCAATCCTCTTTTTTGAAATTCAATTCTGTAAATGAGTGCTTCAACTTTACCAAAGATATTATTTTGTATAAGGCCCTCTATGAATGCTTTCAATTTCGACTTGAACACATGTATAGTAATATCAGGTCTAAAATTAGGAACTTCACCTACACCAATGTTGTTCACTATTTCTAGCCATCTTGGATTGCAAGTCATTGTAATAAATAAGGAAGGTTTTCCGTAATGTTGTACAACTGACATTGCATCTAAATAATTCTGATACATATTTGTTGGTGATCCATTCAATGAAGATGGTAAAATTACTCTTCGGCCAACATTCCTGGCATTCATGTCCAATTCTAAGTAGTCTGTTAAATTGTTGTAAACTTCAGACCTAAGACTTGTTTGATTTTGTCGAATGAAGTGTAATCGTGAGCCCTCTATTCTCACATACATATCAACAATCCACTGCAGAAATAGTTTTTGTGAATGGTGTAACATGCTGAAATCATCTCTAATTGCTAGTCAATAGGCTGTATACTGAAGTATGGTTAATTTATTTCTGGGTGCTCTTGAAATAGATGTAGTTGGTGTATTATGAGCAATATTGACATGCCACCCAGTATCACCGTTGGGAAAATGCAGTGGGTACGCTAAAGGGTCTAAAGATGAGTCCAAAACTGAGATATTCTTAATTATACCATTAACATTATGTTGTTGTTACATGTTTGATTAATACATATGTTCTTGTAATCTATAATTAATGGCAGTGTCAACATCATAAAAATATAATTGTGCATAACATGGTGAGCGACCATATGCGGCAGTCATTGGGCCTGATCTGAGATAAAAAACATCATGTATTTTTAAATGATACACTCCACTTGCAACTGCCTCAGCAACTTTGGCTTCTGAGCTAACCATAGCAAAACATGAATTATATTTCCTAATATTTTCAAAATAATTTTTTGATTTACTTTTTATTGAAGGTTAATTTGAAGTAAGTCCATCATATAATATTTTAAAGCAAATATTCATCTTGACTTAAGGGTGGTAATATTGCTTTACCCTTGTGACAACATGAAGTGAATGCAGTTTGGTCGCCTTAAGTCACTTCAGATTCAAAATGTTTCGCATTGCAAAACCTGCACTCTAAATTAATTAATCCACAATCTTAACTTAAAAAAACATTTGGAATGACATTTAGAGCTCACTTAAATGCATCTCTCAAAATCATATTACTATCTAATACTGCTGATGAGGAATTATTCCTGCCTCTTAGAGAAATATTCCTTCTTCTTTGTCTCTCACTCCGACTCGTTAATGTTCTATGTCGAGGCATAATTAAAGTTCTTTCATAGATTACTGAAATCAAGAAGAGAAAAAGTTTTTACCTGTATGATGAATTCTTAATTCTGATAATTCTTACACAAAATCACTTATTTATCCTAAAGTATATGCAATCACTGAAATCGTAAACTACAATAATTGCTTTGAACCAGCAATAGCAAAAAATTTTGTACCTGAATGTTGTTATTGCAGATTGCTGCTACAGTACTTTCTTTATGCATATAATGATAGTCCTTGAAAGACGACGATACGTTTAAATGTATCTTACTGCTACACAACTCATATAAATTTGTATAAATGCTCAGTATTTCACGTAGTATTCGTCAAATAAAACTTTAATTAACTTTAAACATTCAATAAAACCACAGGAAACAAACTTTTCAACTATGTCTATAATAGTCAAACGAAACAATTTGACCACAGAGTATGTATGCGTGTGTCAAATGCATGCTGGTTAGTATAATGTTTTATTAACTGATTTAATGTATTTTTTATGCATTATTATTAAATTTTTTTTTTATATTTAATTAAATGAGACAAATTAAACTTTTTTTTTGAGTACTCTGTCTATGCACAAAATGAAAAACAAAAGAAACCATTTGACCACAGAGTATGTATAGGCAAATATATATATTTTTAATATGTCAATGTCAATACTCTAAGTCTGTACTAAGTAGGTGTGTGAAATTGCATGGTAGTGTGTGTAATGTTTCTATGTCTATAGACAAAATGAAAAACAAAACAAACATGTGTGTGTGAAATGCATGGTAGTGTGGGTAATGTTTTATTTCTTGATTTAATGTACTTTATAAGCATTATTATTGAAAAATATTAGCGTTGTGCACTTCTTCTGTACATAAACTATAAGTGTGCCAAATTTTATGCTCCTGCGTCCGCGCAATTTTCGTAAAAAGGGGTCCAAAGTTTTGGCATCACGTATTAATATATAGATTTGTATCCCAATAACCCTCTCATGGTGGTATTCCAAAGATTTCATCTTAATAGAAACCATAGAAACTTTATACGATCAAAATTTCAAGTTTCTACCATCAGCGTTTTGTACCTTAATTAATCAATCAAACATATAAAAAAATGGATATCATCAATTAATTTTATTGAAATCGATTCAATCGTGTAGGAGATCAAAGCAAATAACCATCGTGACACGGGATTTTATACATAAAGATTTACGCCATTATATAATAATATTATTGTAAATATGGCGGTTACCAATATCATATTCTTATTGAAACAATATTGACGGTTCACTTTGCAGGCCCATGGCGTGCCCGTATCGTATAGACGTATCAATTCCGGAGATCGTTACTCGTGGAATAAATGTAATTGTGAATTATTAGAAAATCTGAACATCGTGTTGTTTATTTAGTAATTTTTAATTATACTATTCAAAGTAAATTGAATAAAAACAACATATATGTCTAATGTATTATATAGATTCATGTAACAAAAACATTAGAAACCTTTTAAAGATACTTCAAATACTTTAATATAATTCAACACTCCACACAAGTATGTTAACCAACATTTAATTAGTAAAGTTGGTAACCCTGATGCCTCTTAAAATTAGGTAAGTTAAGTTTTAAATTCCAACACATCAAGTTTGTACAAATATAAATAATTAATTTAATAAAAATACATTACAACTGTTGTTTTCAATCAGTATGTATATTTATTTTTAAACTATCAACATTTATATAGTATATTGTATTAAGTATTAAAAATAATCTGCTATAGATTACTGAAAACTAGTTAGAAATAATAAGTTCAATGAAAAGTAATAACAAATTCAAACACTGCTTTTTAAGCTTGGTACAGAATTTTCTAAATAATTCAGGTTAGTATTTCCATAAATTTGTTATAAAAAGAGACATATTGATATAATCTATCATAATCAGGTCGATAGGCTCACTAATACTGGTTCGCGAGGAAAAAACTATGGTGTGTCCATAACTAATAGTTCCGTGTGAAACAAAATCCACGACCTTCTGCTCAGAACTTAGGAACACTAACCGCTGAATCAAGAGCTCTCAAATAAATTATTATTCAGTTGGTTTAACTTACAATAAACATTATAAACATTGAAATAATAATTATGTTTTAACAAGACACTGTTATCTTCATAATCTTGGATTTCAAATGCAGTGGAACAGATAAGGTGAAGCTGACCTTTGTTTCTCAAACAGATGCAGAGATACGAAACAGTTCGTGATTGTATCGATCCAGTATTACCTTAATATAATCTAAATATCTTTATTTGATAGAAAATAATGCTCAATACTGGGATCTGTAACAGAAAAGGAACTAAAAGTATTATACTATTCTATCTATTTGTCTACTCAGCAAACTCTCTTTCACAGAATTCAATAAACGTTTTTATAGTCCTTTTACTCGCATACCGCTGTGATGTTAAATTTGCATGGATAAGAGAGTATCTGAAATATCATGTGATTATTTTAGGAATCAAAGAAAATAAGCCGTTTTTCGTCATTTAAACCATATCCTTATTATGATTCTTATTCTGAAATAAAGTTAAGCTAAAATAAAAATAAAAATGTGACTTGCAGTTATAAACCGTTTAAGTTTCCATCATCAATTTATGAATATTTTACATCACAACTAATATTTTATATTTTGCTAAAAAGATTCTTTTGAGTTATGTCATGAAAAAGCGTTCACAACGTTCTTAGATTTTTTGACTTATAAAGAATATATTTACATAACGTACATGTTCTCCAATGTATGGTAATTCTCTAAATAAAGTTTTTAAAGTAATCATAGTATATTTATATATATACCTGATCATAATTATTTCCTACATTAATAAAATTTATGATTACTGTATGCAAATATAGAACCTGTTGTAAATGACCATAATTCATGTTTAACATTTTGAACATTTATTCCAACATGCTATAAATCAACTATCTAACATCGGTAACAGAGGTGGAATTCTCGTAGTTCATTTGCCACCTTTTCCTACTAGAACTTTGTATTTATTCGGGAACAAAGTGACCCGTCCCGTTTAAAATATATCCTATCTATACGCAGTATGCAATAGCTAGGGTAACCCACATATTTTTATATTTACAGTAGTAGGGAATTTATTATCCAACTGCATTTTAGCACCCTCATAGCCTTTTAAGTTGGAAAGTGTCTTTACAGAAGGGCTTATTTTAATACATATGATATCAAAATAGGCCCTCCTGTCACTTCCATTTGACGTACACAAGTGATCACTGGTATGGATTCAAAGTGGAAAATATATAAATAAAAATAAAAATAAATATGTAAATTTCTTCCACGCTCTTCTATCAGACATCATCTCAGTGCTTGCTTATTCTCCATATATTTGTTGTCTTCTTTGTTTATCCTCCACATTCAAACTTAAAAATTACATTTACAAGCGTATCAATATATCTTGGATTCATACTATACAATTGCTACATTAAAGACAAAAAAAAACAACAAAAATGAGACGATTAAAAATATTATATTTTACAGTTCAGTTTTTAACCGTGTTCTCAATCTATTAGCGCGGACATGAAAGAATTATATGTACCAGGTGGAACTGTTTAAACGATGATAGATTATGCAATGATTTTGGTGAGTGGAATAATGAGAGACATCTGTGCCACCTATTGGATGATTGGTCCAATGTTTGAATCTAATAATGGGACCTATGTTGGATCCAAAGTTGGATGAAGCAAATATCGGATGTACATTCAGCCTTTGTTAATCTGTATGTTTACATTTCTATCCTATTATCTTATTTTATAGTGACAGTTTAATTAAAATTTTAATAGGAGATTAATTTCAAATTTGAAAAGTATGATTTCACTATAATAAAACAACAATATACTATTTTATTGGAGAATACTACTTTATTTGCACAGCCATAAACATATGAGAACAATATTTATTACACACACAAATCAAAAATCGCTGCTCAACAAGAAGTAACTTTATTAATAATCATTACATTCGTAGAGAATTATTTCGCAAACCTAAAATATCTGAGTGCCCTTAACAATGCCAAGAACACACCACGAAATAAATATTCTCCGCATTATATACATTTAACATCAAAAATGTATTAAGGGATTCCGACCCTTATTTCTTGGACAATAAGAGTTTTACTTAAACAAATTACGGTAATATAGGATAATAAAATTGATGTCACACTTCGAGCTGCCATTACAGCACCGCATATGAAAGTCATAAATGTGTTATCAGAGTATAAGGAAATATAATGTAGAAATAATATAGTAATATATTTGGACGAGTAACATTTACTAACAATATTCTAGAATATTCCAAGTTAAAAAAACAGAAAAACATGCAATGTGACTCCGCTCTTTAATAAAGATTAAAAAATGTTAAAGAAAAGTTAATACAAAAACTTCAGTAGGATGTAATTTCACAAATTAAATATATTTTAAAAATGTTATTATTACTGGATGCCGACCTTGGAATTGGCAAATGATTGGTAACAAAATTTATTAAGACTTCCGTCCACGACTGAAATTTTGAAAATGAAATTGTAACTGTTTTTATAAATCAAACAATGTAACAATAAAATCCTTTTCCGGTATTCGTGTCGATAGTCATAAATAAACTAAAAACACAATTTGGTATTGAATCACTGCCACGTATAAACACTCTCTCCTTTTATATCTGACAGTTAATAAAACCACTTCCATGTAAATTCTTTGGCTGTATAGGATATACTGGAGGTATTAAAATTGCGACCTTTCCGCCATTTTATCATTATTGTCTAATGCAAAATATAATATTAATATTCTTAATACAAACAGATTAAAAATATTAATATCACAAAATACCTTCATATTTGTATTACGTTTCATATAATGTATATTTTGTATGAAAATTAACTCTATATTGTACGTATTACTAAAGAGTGTATTAGTGATAATACATAACATAATATTCAGATGAACGTAAAAATGTTATCAGATATCTAATTATATCACTATCCGTTGGCAGCTGTCGATACAAGCTATATTTGACACAAACAGAAAAATGGCGGCTTTTTAACATTTACGTAAATTAAATGTGTAAAAAGACAATGTTCCCATTAAGCATATTAATATATTTTTTAATAATGTAATAACAAAAAAACTCTGTGATAACACTGTTGTGATAGATGAATGAGGTCTGAAAAAAAACATTTTAATTTCTTTACATTGGCTGTGTCCTTTGAACTTCTAAAGTAGGCAATTTTTTATCAATGACTTTGTTTTTATTATAAAAAAAAAATATTTATCTGTTGTAATATGTATAACAGATTATTATAATGAATACAGATCTTATAATATCTTTCCATCTCGTAGATATATATAAATATTTTTATAATAAAATAAATAATATTATAAGCCAAAATATGCTTGAAAAAATTATATGATTTGGCTAAAAGCACTAACTAGTTGTATAAAATTATTAAAAAACATATAAAATTTATAGTTACACGTAAACATACTAATTGCACCTAAACATTCTAGTTATTTATCTTTGATTATCTTTATTAACATAACACATCTTTCTAAATGGTAGTCTTAATCTTAAAAGTATTTAATGTATATATATTATTCATTGACTAACTAATATTAATGCAGAAAAATCCTACCACAATTATATCAGAACTCAGATATACTGAAGCTGTAACTGTATTCTGTTATAATCAGAACATATCGAGCGCTTGTAGAAATATAACGCTAAAAGCTTTCATAGAAAATTTTAAAATTGGTAAGTTTATATTCGATATGATTTTCCTACACCATGAGATAGTTATTATATTAATAGCAGAGTATGTTATAAACGTATTCTCGCTGAATTAGTTTTTTTGGAAAGATGGAAGCTGGAAATTTCGTCATCGTAATCTTATTTTGAATACAATATTTTTTAATTTACCAGCAAATCACGTGGTTTATGAATACTTCGCATACTTTACATTGCGTTTTTCTTTTGCTTTTTAATTCCAAAAGTTCATTCAACCAATTGCGACACGCTACATACAATTATATTTACATCATTCATATTATTTTCAAAACTATTTTACAAAAATAATGTTGATGAAAAAATATGAACTAAGAATAATTACAATTTTTTTTATAAAATGAACGTTCCTGTTAAGTTTAAATTACAAAAAAAAATAAACCTTAAGCTTAAACTTTTTAACTTAATAATAGTTTAATTAAACATTTCTAATTATAAAAAACTTCATTCATGTTTATCATAAGTCATTTACTAGATAACTTCTTTTATTATTCCTCACTAACCTTTTTTCACTTCTATTAAAAGTATGATAAAAGATATACACACACACATATATATAGCTTAAATAGTAATACTTGCATAGTAAGTCCTACTGTATAGATGGCAAAGACTAGCTGTAAACATTTGACTGCAAGTCATCCCCTGCAGCCCTTGCTCTCCCTATCGTCTCCTTTAACGCTCCCTTTAAGCGTTGCGTTAAGAAATGAGGAGTGTGAGCGCATTTACAAGTGTTTATGAACAGAAAACAATTCTCATTAATCTGCCACCATCGAAAAAAAAACACAATATTATTAATTTTAAATAAAAGAGATTATTATAAAACTACAAATTAAATAAAATTATATCTATTATAAACAACATTATTTTTTCTTTGTGCAGTTTTATATAAATGGTTATATTACAATGTATTGCACCAATTTCTTCGTATGTCTGTATCAAATTATATCTCAAAACTATCAGACTCCTAATACAACTCCAATATCAGATATATATGAGCTTGCTATTAAAACTATTATTTAATTAAAATAATATTAACAAACATTTTACCGACAACATACTTATATAATTAAACTTGTTACTACATGTTATCTTTTGTATTTTTTAAAAGATAGATTCCAAAGTCACAGAAATCCTATTAAAACTTTATACCCCTTTTAATTTATCTTATAATTTGTAAGGAAAGTAAATAATTAACAAATGACATCGCAGAGAGGATGGAACTGAACTGAGCAATTTAAAGTTGGTCGTCTTTAAGACGCCCTTTAGCTAAGAGTTGATTGGTGATGGTATAAACAAGAGTTCGGGTAGTTTTAAAAATAAAAAGAAATCCAAACGTTACGTAACTAATTGGTTTATTTAATTTCATTTTCTTCCTTTTTTATTGCATAAAAAATAATAAATGTAACAAAGGCGAGCTTAATACTAAGAAGGCCTTCTCTACCATCCAACCTTAAAATATAGTGGAGGTATGTCTGTAATTTAATAAAGAAAAAATATATATGCAATATTTTTAATTGAGGGTGAAATATTAATTTCACCCTCAATTAAAAAGGATTCGCGTTTGACAAACTCTGACAAGATAAAGTCAAATTCTGTTCAAATAAACAACAAGATAAAACAAGTCAACCTCGTAATTAAAAAATAAATGAACCAGTTAAAAATAATAATAAATAAATATATTATTTATTTGTCTACAAAATGGGTCAAAGAGTAACATTTTAGAGCATAATTTATCGTTTGTTAATTATTGCAGTGTCAGTAATTAGTAAGGCTTGTTCAGTGCACAGCCTCAATTCCCAGACCACCCGGATACAACATTCAAGTCTAGTTAAAATAAACATAGAACTTAAATATTTAATTAAGGACTAAAATGGAAATTATATATATATATATATATATATATATATATATATATATATATATATATATATATAAAGTACTAATTTGTCATGTATATAGTAAGTTATTAAATTTGAATATTGATATAATGATAATATTAAACATAATACTTTAAAAAACTTTTCAATTTAACTTGATTTAGTATTGTAAGAAAAGTTTTGACATTTCATTTCCTTAATTCATTTTAAAATGCCTTTTGCAGTAATAATTGTTTTTTTTATTGAGATATCTTAAGTATTTTATAAATAATAATATTTGTGGTCAAATTTTATTTTCGTAGCTTCGCTTGTTGATACCACCACATAGACTATATTTATATTTTCCGTTTAAAAATAGTACTCTTAAATAATGTAGGTCTCCGTGGTTCATTAAAGTTTACATGCGAGGTCAGTTTTAGTAAACATTTCAAATATAACAACCTTTTTCAACAAAGAAGATCTCTAAAAAGTATACAATTCAGATTTAGTTCATTAAACCTTGGTTCAAAGATTTCCTATTTGATATATTATAGACCTATTGTAGAATTTGTTAAACATAATTTACAAATTGTATTTTCAATTCATTTTATTGTCATTGATTCGTATTATATAATATAAAAAAAATATTAAATTATTAAATATACTGGTCAGTTTTATTTATTTTTCTTACATTGTATTCTTTATACGATATTATTAATATTGTTTTCAAAGACATTGTTGTTACAATTATTAGAATGAGTTTTGTATATGATCAAGATGTTCTTCGGAACACTTAATCTAATAAGATTTAGAAAACAATGAGATATCTGTCCGTCTATCACGAATAGAAATGTTCAGTTTCATGAAAATTAAGACTTACAAAGATTTTACGACTTAAGTTGAACGTTTATAATAAATAAATATTGAATTATAAAAAACTTTATGGAATCAAATTATTATTTAAATTATCTAATATATTTATTATTTATAATTATTTATTGTAATTAACTTGCATATTAAAGTGATCTTTTGCTTCAATCTATCTGTTTTTTATCAAGACTTTTCAGTTCTTTAAATGTTATAATCAATACAATGCATTGCTATACGTCAAAATTTTCTGTTAAAATGGGAATTGGTTTTCTGTTAAATTCTGCTCCATTATATAAAGTAGTGCCACATTTTAAGCTCGTTTAGTATTATTTGACTAATTTTTCTTCAAAATATTATAATATTGAAATTTCAAAAATTTTAAATTTTAATTCATTATATTTTGTGTTATTCAAAAACAAATCATAATCATAATCATATTATCACAAATCACATATTTATATCATCAAACATAAATAAATAAAAATCAAACAAATTTTGTTACATAACCACAAACAGTTAAATATATATAAAATGTTAAACCCAACATATTTATACCCGCATTAAAGTGTCGTATTATCGTAAAATATGAAAAAATATAAATAAAAAGTAGGTGAAGGAGACAATAGATAAAAATAAGATTTTTATTGATGAAATAAATTATTAATCCAAGATATTATCATATATGATAATCCGTTCCTGTAACATGCTTATTTGCATAAATTGGAATATTGTAGTAAATCAAACAAATCCCGTCAAATCCAGCCAAATCCCGAAAACGTTGCCTACATTTTAGTAGATAATTTAACGAATTTATTATTCCATTACAAAGGTCTCAAGACAGACCATGTGTTTTTAAGTTACGTGTTTCTTACGCGTTGTTTTCTACTGAAACAAAATGCTAAGTAGGTAGGCCTATACACTGGACAGAGGCCTTGAATATGGAAATTGGGTGTTTAGTTTAACCCAACACTATTGATAGATGTATATGAATTTATTCTCGTATGTACTAGTCTTCTAAACGTTGGATTTTAGTGGATATCTTGTAGTTTTCAGAGGGTCGAATCCCACACCACTGTTCGATAAGCCAATTATTATCAAACATTTTTAAATGGTATTTTTCGTTACCAGAACCACACAAATAAATAAAGCAAAGTAACTTTAGACTCCAAATAAATAAAACTTAATAAAAGTTACGCATTATACAAATTAAGATTAATTTTATCTTCTTTCAGACGATATAACATTGATGGATATTATTTCTTAATTCTATATCTTTATTATATCTATCTATATTAATATAATAATTTAATAATAATAATAATAAATAATAATAACATATATAATAATGTTATGAATGAGTAACAATATATTAACATAGAGAAATAATACTAATATTTTTAATATATCAGAATTACGATATATTTAAGCTGTAACTGTTCTCTGGTTATAATCAGAATACACCGAGCGTTCAGCTTTGTAGAAATATAATGCTGAAAGCTGCCATAGAAGTGTGTAAAGTTGCTTAGTTTCTAATCTATATATTTTTTACGCTGTGTTACAAAAGTTCCCTTTATATGACGTATAAGATATATACGTCATAATTATATATATTTTTAGCACCATATATGTTTCTCGATACTATATCCATGTAGTCGTTATTTTGAATATAATTATTTTACCAAAAAAATTTTTTTGGGTTTTTAATACTGTTTTTAAGATTATTAGTTTAAATTCACAAATAAGGTAAAATTTTAAAATAAATGTTTATTATTTATTTATCTACGAACTGGGTCAGAGAATAACATTTTAGAGCACAATTTAACATTAGTTAATTATTGCCGTTTCAGTAATTAGTAAGGCTTGTTCAGTGCACAGTCTCAATTCCCAGAACAACTGAATATAAACTTAATAGCCTAAAATAAACTTATAACTTCAATATTTGAGGACTGAAATAGAAATTTATTTAAATGTAAATTTGTCATGTACATAGTAAGTTATAAAAGTTTAACATTTAAATAATGAAAGTAGTCTCTTTTTCATGTGATTTCACGTTTCACTTTTAAATTTCATTTGATTTCACATTATAAGAAAGAATTTTGAAATTTCATTTCCTACGATACATTGTTAATTTTTGCATATCTTTTAAAATAATCACTGTTTTTCCCGATTGAGATATTATTAATAACTTTATTCAAGAAACACATAGAACTATATTAACATTAACAAAAAGTAACTTATATGATGATAAGAATGCAACTGAAAAGGAGATGAACTCAGCTTAGAGCTACTTTAAGTTCGTGCCTCGTATTAATTTTGCGAGATTAAAAAAAACAAAGGCATGGCACAGCGCTGTACAAAAATCCTGTCAGATGTTTTAATTTTGTACCTTTGCTTATTGTTATCACAGCAGACTATTTCTATTTTCTGTTTAAAAATAAGAGACCTTGTCTGTACAATAAAGTTTACATAACAGTATTATAAAGAGGCTTCATTTAAAATATATAACAACCTTTTCAAATAAAGGACCTTCTTGGAAACTATAATATTTTGATAGTTCAATAAACCTAGATTATAAAATTATTTATTTGGTATGTAAATATAGTTATGTATTGTGAATTTCATTTTTATTAATTTTAATCTCATCAATTAGTTTAGTTTAATACTTTTTACATATATTATTTATTTAATACAAAAACATATTAGATTAATTTAATTAAATATATTAATAACTATTTATTTATTATTATTTATCTTTCTTATATTGTATTTTTTAAACAATATTATATTGTTTTCACTGCGATAGTTGTTTTAATTATTTGACAACAAAAACCGAATTCCTTAACTAGTGTTACAATCAGTTTCATAAGATGGTCTTCAGAACACTTAAATACATCTAATAGGATTTAGAAAACAATGAGACTCATTAATATCTGTCCGTCTATCACGAATAGAAATGTTCAGTTTCATGAAACTTAAGACTTACAAAGAGTACGACTTGGGTGAATCTTTTTAAGAAATAAATATACTTTTTAGACTAAAATCGTTTTTAAACAAATGTTTAAATTTTCATTCTCATCAGAAATTATTCTCTAGACTTATTCATGCAGTTAAATAATGTTATATATTTATTATACTATATAATTATTTATTGTTAACTTGCCATATTAAAGTGCTCTCCTGGAGCAATCTATCTGCTCCTATCCGAAGCTTCCGAGTACCTTTGGACTACAGTCAATACAATGTATTGGTATATGCATAAAGGTTTAGGAATAATTTTAATACATTTTGCTCCATTACAAAAAGTAATGCGACTACAAATTTAACTTATTCGAAAGTTTTTATTATTATTTTACTAAATACAACGTATTTAGTTTATTCCATGTCGCATAAGTCATTACTTTCAAATATGTATAATATTGTGTTAATAAACTCTATTGTTATTAAAATTGAAACAAATGTCTATTACACTACTATATAGTGATTAATTAAATGTTGGTCTAGCGATAGTCTAATACCTGCGAAATGAGTAGGGGGCAGTGGGTTCGATTGTCTCATTATATATTGAAAACCCCCGAAAATTTCTCTTATATGATGTTTTAAGTATATCGTATTAAAATACGTAAACACTAAATCAATTTTATGACATAACCACAGACAGTTAACTATATATAAAATGGTACAAAAAATTTATAGCATCATTACAGTATCGTATTATCGTAAAATATGAAAATAATATATACTCGTATTAAGAAGTAAGTGAAAGAAATAATAAACTAAAAGAAGATTCTAATTGATGAAATATATGATTAATCCAAGGTTAATATATGATAATTCATATATTAATTTTAAAGTAATCATTTTTCAAAAGACACTTAATATTTAAGATTAACTTAAGTCACAATTTACTTTTTAATTCGATCCTGTTACATACTTATATGTATAAATTGGAATGTTGTGATAATCAGTCAAATCCCATCATATCCAGACAAATCCAGCTAAATCCCGAAAACATTGTCTACATTTGAGTAGATAATTTACCAAATTTATTATTCCATTACAGCAGTCTCGCGACAGACCATGTATTTTTAAGTTACCTCGTGTTCCCTAAACTGTGTTTTTTCTACTAAAACGTACAAAATGTTAAGTAGGTAGGCCTATACATTACTGGGCAAAGGCCTTGAATATGGAAATTGGGTGTTTACTTTGATCTAACACTGTTGATAGATTACATATATAGTGTGTTCTCGGATATAATAATATCTAACAGTTTTCTAACCGTAGATTTTATTGAATAACCTGGTGTTTTGAAAATCGAGTCCCACACAACCACTATCCTCTTATAGGCCATACATCTAAATGGTATTTTTCTTTACAATACCAATAGAAATAACGCTATATGGAAAGACACAGTAACTATTAATATTTGATACAGTACACAAAATATTTTATAACGTTTCAGTCGTCCATTATTTCCATGAATAATAATTTCTATATTAATTCGACAATTAATTTAATGATACAATTAATGCTAATTATAGTAATTAGTCTTTATGTAATTCAAACTCTAGATAAAGAAATGACAATAATAGATAAGGATTAGTTTACAATTGCTAATAAAGAATAACTCAAGTAACTTAAGCTAATAATAAAATAAAATACATACCATACCAATAAAAGAAATGTTCTAAAAATGTACACGAATATTCTGTAGTCAAATTAGATTTATTCATATAATAGACACTTAGTATTGTCTGATCATTTGAAATTCAAGAGTGGAATGTCTTGCATTTCAGACGTATCACATTATCAAAGAACTTTATATATTTATAATATTTCATCCTTTCCCAGAATGTATAACATTTACAGATTATATATCTCTATATTCTTTATACCTTAATAAGTATATACCTTATATACTATATATATATATTATATTTCTGTGTGTATACTCCTATATAGGAGAGGATTTTATACAATTTTGTGTATATATTTATGTGTTATATATTTTATACAAATCTGTTCTGTAAATCATAAGGTTGGTCGTAGAGTCTCGTCTCCCTACCTCGTATTAAGGTCGCCTTTTGTAAAAAAAAAACTATAAACATATGCAATAAAGTATTGAAATGAAACAAAAAAAGATAATATCAGCAATAAAATATTAAATAAGTGGCTGACCTGCATTTGAGTAAGTTATAAATAGATAAAGTAACACTTACACATAATTATTTAGTACCAGCCATGCTATAAACCTATTTATAAAAGAGATCAAAGACTATGATTCTGAATAGGTTATTCCTAACACATAAATTCAAATATACAAAGCATATATTATTAAAAATATACATTTAATATACATTACATATAAATCAAATAGTGTCTATTTGCAATTCCAACCTAATAACTTATCACTAAATACAAATGAAAGTATATAGTATATACTACTTAAATTAAAAAACAAGTTTAATTTTTTTCCTCTGTCTGCTTATCTGTTTGTTCCGCGTTATCTCTAAAACGGCTGAACCGATTTTAAAAGGACTTTTCCAGATACATAGGTAATGTTGCAAAGAGTAATACGGGCTACTTTTACTTATTGTGGGCACAGTTAGTTTGTTACTAAAATCACAAACCACTAACAAACTACTTTTAACATTTCAACCGGTTATATAAAGAGACTGATTTATTTAGATTCATTAATTAAGTATAAGCTTGAACTTTTGGTTTGATACTCATTTAATATGCAATATCTTTCGCTTAAAATACTTGGAATCGATTCTCTATTAGCGTCCTAAATTAAAAGTGAAACGTGGCACTATCGGTATTGGTGCCCTATTTTTCATTTTAGAAACTGTTTATTACTCTAAGGTCGAATGAAGTAATTAATTAGTTAAATGTTATTAAATTAAATTACAAACAAACTTCAATTTTATTTACAAATATAGATATATTATGTGAAATATTGTAATGTATCCATGAAAGAAAATTTGGTAGTCTAAGAAACTTCAAAAACATATTATACATAAATCTAGAACACATAAAAAAATCAGTCATCTAAGTGGTAATAAAACGTTCATATCTTCAGAGTTTATTAGACGCCTACCGAAATAGCGAGGCAAGGCAAAGTATATCACTTATATTAATAATACAATTGTAATGCTTTCATAATAAATGTATACGAAATCCTATTTATATAATTTAGGTCAACCAATATTAAGAAAGACATTACATATAAATAGCATCAAATAATGTTTATTTTATTTCGTGATGGATTTTATTAGTCTTAAAAATAATTATTATACTGTGATGAAAACAGTTTTTAGACTATTCAAAAAAAAAGTTCACTCTGTTTTCACACTTACCAGTGCAATAGTAAATTAAAACTGTCATCAAAATCGGTCAACCCTTTTATTGTAAAATATAAAGGGTCTTCCAATAAGCACGTCCGAACTTTGACAGTTGGTAGCGGCCATCTTGTTGAAGCTACCTCTGTCAAATTAGTTGTCATTTATTCATTTTGTTTTGCCATATCATCATGGATCGCTATAGCATTCAACAACACGTGCAAATGATAAAATTGTTTTATCAAAATGAGGGTTCTGTTCGGGCAACGCACCGCGCGCTTCGCCCATTTTACGGTCGCCATAATCGTCCTATCGAGAAGGCTATTCATCGTGTGGTGGATAAATTTGAGACCACTGGTTAGGTAAATGATCGACCAACACCCGTACGTCAACGAAACCAAGGTCTGCCGAAAACATCGCCGCTGTCCGTGAGGGTGTGCAGGAGAATCCGAGGCAGTCGATTTCGCATCGCTCACAAGAAATCGTCCTTTCAAAGACCACAACTTGCCGAATTTTGCGTCGTGATTGGGCCTGCACCCGTATAAAATTCACCCAGGAATTGAAGGTAAACGACCATAGACAACGACGTGTGTTCGCTGAATGGGCACCGGAGCTGTTAGCAACTGACCGTTTTTCACAGAAAAATCATCTTCAGCGATGAGGCCCATTTCTTTATGAAATGGGTATGTAAACAAACAAAATTGTCGAATTTGGGACGATACCAATCCACATGAGATCCAAGAGCGTCCAATTCACCCCGAAAAATTTACAGTTTGGTGTGGGGTTTGGGCTGGCGGCGTCATCGGACCATATTTCTTTGAGAACGCCGTTGGCCAAACCATCACTGTCAACGGCGAGCGGTATAGGTCGATCATTACCAACTTTTTATGACATGAACTGGATCATCTGAACTCCAACGACATGTGGTTTCAACAAGACGGCGCTTTGTGCCACACAGCTCATGCCACATTGAATATTCTGCATGAAAGATTTGAGAGCATGGTCATCTCACGTGGAGCTGATGTGAACTGGCCACCGAGATCGTGTGACTTTACCCCGCTAGACTTTTTCTTGTCGGGTTTTCTTAAGTCGCAGATCTATGCGAATAAACCACAAACCACAGCGGCCCTCAAAACTAACATAACCTATGGCATAGGTCAAATTCAACCTGATTTATGCGCAAAAGTCATGGAGAATTGAATATCTCTCATGCGCTCCACCCAGATGGCATCACGACATCTTTCAAATAAATAAATAATTTCGATAATATCTCACACTTTGTTTTATTTAAATGTAAAGATAGGACGCGCTTAATATATATATATATATATATATATATATATATTCTATTATCTAAATCATATTCTATGGCAGATTTTTTGACTGAGTGTTCCATTTCAAACAATATTAAAAGAATTTTTATGTTATGTACTCTGTGAAGAGGAGCCATTTCTTACTTAAAAAGAGAGTGTAATAATATTTTGCCTTAAATATTTCTTTTTATAATGGCTTTCAATTATTCTTAGGCGGTAAACCTTATAAATCTTAAAAATGTAAATGTCACCCTTAAAAACGTTCACACCTGCGCCCTTGCGGTTGGGTGAAGACATTGTTTTTTCCTTAAAATATATCTAATTTATACAAATATTTACACTTTTAAAACAAACATATAAATTATATTTATTAATGTTGTTTACGTTTTATTTAATAAATAAATTTAATTTATTTTCAGTTTCAGTTTCAGTTTTGAAAAATATAAACAATAAATCCATAATAAATATGCATTCGTTATACGAAAACGTCAATCCTGTATTTGTATTGAAAGAATTTGAAAAATTTATGAATTTTTTAAGATAACGATGTCAGCTATTCGTAGTTTTGGGTCCCAGAACTAAAACATTTAAACAAAATGAAACTAGATAGCAGTGTTTGTATTCTATTCAAGTATACGGGTACCTTTTAAGGTTGCTTATATTTTATTCAGCGGAACTTCTTTCACTTCACCTTCCAGAAATAATCTATACCTTGGAGAATCAATAACCAAGGCCACCGTGAAGTTAGAAAGAAAATTTAACTTTATAGACTGAAGTTTAAGTGCATTGTGGTAAACAACTTATATAACAATACAGGTATGACTTACAACATAATACTACACTTATAATGGTGGTTAAATTGAAAATATACTCTGATTTAAAAAGCCATAAATTATTATTATCTTATAAGTTACTCGTAAAATTGTTTGTCTTTGGTTATTTTGGCCATAAATTGTAATTACTGGATGAATCCTAAATCTGTTGTAAACTAAAGTTTTACCGCATCCAAAGTTCTTCATTGTATAAGAGGGTGGCGTGACATTGATTTGGTTAAGAACTTTCGTGACGGTCATCGAGGCTTAAGTTAAGCGTGACGAAAGCCTTCATATACACTTATAATGTAATAATAAATACTTAATATGTCAAAAAATAGTCCTAACTAGTTTAATTAATGTTATTTTTTAGTTTATCTAACTTACTATGAAGTTAAATTTTTATTTTTAACTTCATAAGATAGACTTGCTTATTTAAAGAGGTATGGATTTAAAAGAAAAGTAACCGGAATCCTTAAAAGATTGTTTTCCGTTTGTCCATGTGTCCATCCGTTCGTCTGTCTATCGGCCTGTCTTACGAGAATGAAGACAGGTCGAGACAAGACCGAGAGGTCTTATCCGGTTGCAAGTCCGAGTACAAGTGACAAACCACATCGGTTATATGAAGTCATTTTTAATAACAATAACATTTCTTACTTAAAACTCCCACCATTATGAGTTATTAAATTGTTTTAATAGCTTGGTATTTAACATTTTTATCGACCTATTTATTCTTTGGTACACAATAAATGAGCTTGGTTTGATTCTGTATTTTCTCATCCAGGTTTACATAATGAAGGCAATGAGCACCAAGCACCAATGTGTATAATTAACTCCGGCCTGTTATTACTACAATACCCTTATAAAGTGTTCTTTTTCAGTACGCCTTCCTAAAACAATTTGCTGACTTTAATTTTTTATTCACTTTAATTAGTCCTTCAGACAGTAATAGTGCTAAATATATTAAATAAAATAATTTAATTTGTCTTTGTTTGCTATTTCTTATTAATTATAATGAGACGTTAATTGTCAGATAAATCAACTTTTTACATTCATTCTTGTTATTTATTTCTTTGTTCTATAATTATTTCTAATACTCTACAACTCAGTGTTAGACTTAGAGCAGTTTACTATTGTGCATGTCTGCGTGTATTAAACACATGAATAAGCGACACATTCCTATTCCCATTTTTGAGTGAAGCGAGCGTAGCGAGCGGAGCGTTCGATTGGAGACTTTTTCACATTCTTTGTCGAATAGGTTCGAAACCTACTTGACGGAAAATTATGAAATTTTGCAATCAAAAAGACACAAATAAGGTAATGGATTTTAAAAAAATTGAAAAATATTATGTCGTTGATGAATAACCGTCAAAAACTGATATCCCATTGAAGTCAATGGGAAATGATGAGTCATTACACTGGGCTCGCTTCGCTCAATATGCAAACGGCACCCGAGATTTCGCGAGCGCAGCGACTCGAAATTGAGGGTCTGTTGGCGTCCCTAGTTTATTATATACATGCTGTGTTAAACGTCATATTTAGTAATTAAAAAACAACAAACGATACTCTTAATTAAATTAATAAAAAATACAACACCCTCACAATAAATCGAAGTATCTATTAATAATCGTATCAGTAAACAAGTGAATCTATCATAGAACGGTATAGCTAAATCATTTCTATCTAATCAACCTGAGTACTCTTCTAAATCCACTCAAGATTATTACAACACCCGTCTAATGAAGTATCATTGAAAGGTTAGATCAAAAGGAATAAAGATTTCTTTGTTAATAAATGTGTATCGGCACGCCAAGTGATACATGCCTTGTTTGTTACACCATGAGTTATATGACATCTATTTAATATATTTACTGTGATTTATAACACAGATTGATCATTGTTTTCGGTGAAATTAGATCTTGTGAAAGACAACGAAATGTTGACTCATATTGGAAATAACACACACCAGATTTAATCAAAACTTTTTTATCTCAAGAACATTCCTCAATCTGAAGAATATAAAAAACTTACGGTAAAGATCCAGTCGTTTACCTCAAATTGTGTTCTGACAAAGAAAAATATGGGGTTATTTTTATATAAATTAAAAACATATTAATACAGAAAACTAAATTAAAATATTTGGTCAATAACAAATATATAGAGACATTAAGTTATACGAAAACATAATTAATGAATTATTTTATCTCACATATCTCATCATTTAAAGGTAAATGAACACACAAACAAATATTTGGTCACTTACATATATTACCCGATATTACCAAGTTAAACGATCCGTAAACAGTAATCTCCATACAACACGGAAATTAGTTTTCAAATAGTGTTCAATACACGAGCGATTCTCATTTTGAATTGTGAAATGTCCTTCCGTGATATACACAGCTTCCTATAGTATTTCCATTAAGACCTTATACTGGATAAATTATTTGCAATAGTTTTAGATATTCTTGTAAAGGGTATCTGTAAAATGCAATCTCTTAACAGAATTAGAGTTGCGTCTTGAATACGATATCGCTATGAGGGATGATAGACTGATTCAAACAAGGTCTGTTATAGCTATGTTTTATGTAACTTCTACTTAAAAGGCATATTAGTATTAATATTATATTATTTATTTATTTATTAAGACTTCATTGTACGAAAAATGGTACAATTGGCAGACTTGATGCTGCGGTATTATCTACCAATCCACCAACAATGTTCACAGAAAAAATCAAAGCAATGAGGGAAACAATAATCAAAATAAATGCATAAAAAAAATCTAACAAATAAAAGGCTATACTAAAATAGTCTAAGAATAATAAATAGTATATAATTATATTATCGCTATAAAATAAACTATACCATATACGTACTAAACAAAATAAGTGAAAAAAATACAGCTAGTCGTTCTGTGAACAGTAGACCTCAGTACGTAAGGGGATGAGACAATGTTGGGAAATTATTTATAGTGGATTTCACGAGGTGCAGTGGTTACGATGTTTTACCCGTGAACCAAGTATGAGCGCCACACCAGTAACCTCCATACACTGGACCTCCGCCGCCGGTGACTAACGAACATTGTTGCCGATTCATGTCTTTAAAAACCCGTCACAAATCATCACTTCTATAAAACAAACCCGAAATTTATGTGTATTAGTACACCATGTATGTATATAGGTACATAACTAAAGAACCAAATTTGGCTCCACCAAATAACAACGGAGTTATTCAACTTTAAATTTTTTGATAATTCGCTATGGCCGCCATTTTGGATTTAGAAATAAGAAAAAAACACCTTAGATTTCGGCAAAGAATACTTAGACAAAATTTCAGTCTGCTAGCAAATTCCGTTTTTGTGGTACGGATCAGAAATCCGCCATTTTGTAATTTTTCGCCCAAAACACAAAAAATGCTCAACATAAAAATTTAAATAATTCAAAGAACACACGTTCCAATTTTCATGACGATTGCATGAAAAATACGCCTGCTACGCCAAAGGAATGATTCAAATCATCGCCATTTTTGGATTTTTCCTCCCAACAAGAAAAGTGGCTAAACAAAAAAAAATTAATAACTCAAAGAATATGATCACCAATTTTTGTGGCGATCGGATAGAAATTGTTCCTTCTACGCCAAAAACAAAACTAAAAAACGCCCCCATTTTGGATTTTTTCGCTCAATTAAAAAAACGGCTCGACAGAAAAATTCAAATAATTCTAAGAACATGCCTGACAATTTTCGTGACGATAGGATGAAAATAACGCCGGCTACGCCGGAACAAACGTGCTAAAATACATACGGAAAAATAGTAGAATGGGCCTCTCTACTGGAAACGTAGTCCTTCGGACAAATGCTTCGCTTGTTAAATTTACGTGAATAAAATATACGTGAATTAAATTTACGCAATTAAATTTACGTGAATAAAATATAAAGCGAATGGAATTATTGACGAGACGATCCAATTTATTTAGTTTGGCTTCAGAGATATTAGAGTAACATACATCAGCGTAGTCAATAAGCGGAAGAATAACAGACTGCACCATCAGAGTTTGGTTCAAAAGGGTAAAATATCGTTGTGCAGATATAGTGAACTTAACGAGTACGTAACTTTTCGACATAACTCAGTTATATGGACACTCCAACTGAGCGTATTATCAATATGAAGGCCAAGATTTTTTACAGGCTGGAAAGGAAGAGAGGTTAAAAGTAATAAATAAACACAGAAAAAGTGGGACACCAGATACCAAGATGCACCACTCTGACAAAATTTTGTCTGGTCTGCTGGCGATCCCGAAGGTAAGGGGAGAACCAATTTAGCTTCTTGGAATATCATAATATTAAAATGTCTTAAAAAAGTTAGAAGTATGTCATGATTAACTGCATTAAAAGCATTAGAAAAATCTATTAACACTAAAACAGTCAACTGTGAATGCTCCATCGCCTCTCGGACATCTTCAGTGACTCTGAGCGGAGCTGTGGAAGTGCTGTGACCAAGACGAAAGCCAGAATGAAAACTACTTAGAAGATTATTCTTTAAAATGTAGTTAGATTATTGTTTGTAAACGATTGTTTCAAGGATTTTGGATAGGTAGAGTAATATAGATATGGGACAAAAATAATTGCAAGCGGTGGAATTAGAAACTTTTAGAAGAGGAAGGACACGGAAACTCCGCTAAAAATTAAGAAAATACCCATTGGATCAGGAAGTATTAACGATATGAGTCAGAGTGGGTAGGATAGAATAGTGTAGATATCTCAATAATATAAAATAGATATCAAGTGATGTGACAGTCATACATCGGCTAATATCGCCCTCGCCAACAACATTTGATTTAATTGACAGCAAAACTATTTTAATTCCTTCTCCGGAGATTAAAGAAAAAGAAAACTGGACGTTAGTAAGATTTAGCCGGGAAGATGTATATTTTTTTTTTAAATATAATATTATTGTTATTAGAGTAGAAACTTTAGAAAGATGAGGATTTCATTCATCAGAAGGGAATGAGGTTAGACCAGTGGAACTTTTAGATGGCACTGCACCTAGAGTCTCAAGAAACTTCCATGTCACTGAAGAGGACGAATATGATAATTCCTATTTCTATTAAAAATCACACCAAAATCAATCTAGCCAGTAATAAGAACAATAAATTATAAAATAAGTAAAAATTAGGAACATATTGTAATAAATTTACCCGCCAAAGATAAATAAATTACAATGAATTTACTTGAAAATTTAAATAAATATATAACATATATAAATATATAATATAAATATACAACATATAAACATAACATAACTTAGTTAAGAAGATTTTGGTTTAGTTGTTTTTGAATATTTGCCAAAATCTTCTTAGCTATGAGCTTCTTTACATCAATATGAAAAACATTGTTGAAAATATAAAGGTAAATTGATGTCATAAACCCTTACCTAAAGTAATCAAGTCAAGGTTATCATGTCACGGATGCGTGACGACACGCCAAAGGGTACTCAATACAGAAAAATGCAGCCATATTGATTATTAAAATATATTTGATAATGTCTATAATATTATTGAAATTTAAACTAAATATAGAATGAAAAATAATACGTAAGGGATTCGAATCTCTTTGGGACCTCGCAGGTTCGTAATAAAAAATATTGAAACATTTTGATTTTTCATTTCATTGTACAATTGTATTACATATTTTATTTGATTATTCTTTTGTTGTAACAATAACATGTGACGAATAGAATTTTTGATGAAATGAAAATAAATTTTCAGATAAATTTTTACAAAGTTATATTTAGATTCAGTTTTATTTTACTGGAAACAGATGTTTTTTCAACTTTTATGTCAATATTATATAATTTTCTATAACGTTCGTCTATTCATGTATATAACTAGGACGTCAGTGTCAGTTACGACTTTAGGATTACGGAGATTATAGCTGACATACAGACCGATAACACGCTTACAGTTTAGGGATGATCCAATCAGTGCGACAACTACCCTGAATCGAACATTGTAAGCCGTTCTGGTGATTAACATTATATAATATATATCAATCAGTGCATTTATACATTATACTTACATACTAATATATATAGAAAACAAAAAAAATAACATTCCATTATAATTTTTAATTAAATCTTCGTTATTTAAAGTCTTAATAGAATGAAAAATATAATGAGATTTTTTTTAATTCATCTACGCTAAGGTTACAGTTCAATCATAATCTAATTATGCTAGACCTAGACATGTCATGGATAAGACTGAGGTAAAACTAACATTATTTTTAAAACTATTTTTATTTGTGACCGTCGAATGTATAGGAAATAAATCAATATACCATTAATATAGTCTGAAGGTCGCTGTAATACTTCATCGGTAACCCCGAAATGATTCACATAAATTTTATAGTTAACTAGCTGTACCCGCGACTTCCTTTGCGCGGAATACGTTTTTTAATATAAAAGTATCCTAAGTTACTCGCAATAACATCAGCTATACGTCAATGAAAGCTATTCCAGAGATTTGCCGGACTAAACAGACAGACAACGAAAAATTTTAAAAATTGATTGTTTTATGTAAGTACTCACTAAGTCACATAAGCATTTAGTGTTAATTTGAAATTACAAACGGACACTTGAATTTTATTTATATTTATACATGTAAAGATGTATTTTTTGAAACGTAAAAAGTTAAGGTTTATTAGATTAAAACGAAATGAAAACGTGCAAAATAAAATTTCATTATAACTTTGTGTTTTTATTGTGTTTAATTTAAAAAGAAATGAGCATAAAATGTGTCTGTCGCAAGTTTAAAGTTATCAAAACTTTACTATGATATTTTAATGACTTCATTTAGGACGTAAAAGTTCAAAAACTTCAAAATTAAAGTCCGGTGACAATAAAACTTTTACAGTAATATCTCAGGACCTTGATAGCTAAATTAAAACCACTATGCTGTATCATATACTAGTTATATCACGCGACCTTATCCATCTGCATCGAATATATAATATATATTTTTTTACCATATACATGTAATAAAAACTATTCTCACATTAATAAACAATGATATAACTGACATTAGTTTAGCTTCAAAGCGGTCAATCGATATGAATTGTGGTTATGTGAGTTATTTAATATATATTTTTTCTTTTTTCTATATTATATTATAAAGGATTAATTAAATTCCTTATAAGCTATGTTAAAAGAAAAATAACTGAAACCTTAAAAGAAAGAAAAAGTTCAATTTAATTATATGAAAAACAAAATATAGACTTGATTTTAATATATTATAAACATTCTGCTGTCTTGTGTTCATTTAGATTCATTCATTTCATTCATCAATATCATTTTACTTAGATAATACTGCGCCCGGAAACGCTTGTCCGGTTCTGAAAAAAGTCATATCTGATCAAAACGCCTCCGATTACGATACGTCACTACGTCTACTTATGCCACATTCAGTGACAAACACACATATAAATATATGTATATATATGGGATAGTTTGTACAATTTATTTAAGAAATATGTGTATTCATAGTGTCACAGTACTCTCGCCACAAAATACTATTTGTTGTCACGAAAGTCAAACAGTGATTTATTTCACTATAATATAAATTTAATATTAATAATGTATAATTTGAAAAATATATGAAATATTAATCATTTTACTGATAACAATCATAATAATTAATGCGTCCCACGATTTGTTGATTATTTTAAATTAATATATCAATAACTGATCTTTGTTTCACGGGTGTCAGTTTACAGTTTTGATGTTCAAATTATATATATATATATAATGTTAATTTATTTATTGTTGTAAATAAAGTCAATAATCTCAATTATTTTTAATATTACTAAAGTTACATTTAAACTGTTTCAGATAATTTTCATGGCGACGTAAAGTCTTTATGGAAATGTAATTTCAATTTAAATCAAATTCGAATGATGAAATTATTGTGTGCGTAATTACTTAACGTAGTAATTAATAATATTAAAATAATTTCCCCTGTATTAAAAACTTTATACATATTTTTGTTGGTAATAATTATATATAGTTTTGCGATTGAAGAAAAAGGCGTCTTTGTATTAATATTTTTTTTTTAATACAAAACCTAATAATAAGATAATTTAAAGAAACTAAAAGTAATATTAAAAAATATCTCAATCCAATTAAAATATAAGTTAAATAGTCTAAAGAAATATTAAATTTAACACATACGCACACACACACACACACACACACGCACACACATACACGCACACACACACAATTTAATATATTTTTTAAATTTATAAATTTTCTTAAACTCTACTTTACAGTGAAACTAGACCTAGAGTGATGTAAAGTCATTAGTTATCCACAAACTTGCAATTTGTAGCAATGGCTTTACGTTGCTTTGTTGTCAGAATAGCCTCTCATAAATAGCAAAAATGTTATTCAATTGAGGCTGTAAGGCAACCTTAATGAAAATTGTAAAGTGTGTACAGCACTTTATAGGATAGAAAACTTTACACCGGGTCCTTCTAAGATTGTATTTGATATTAAATAGAATGGAGTACTCTAGAAAGTATAAAGATTTATGGTTTTTGAAATTAGATTGAGATGTAGATTTAGATTACTAAAAATATATATAATACAATATTAGAATTAGAGACAGTTTTCCATTTTTCTGTTAGATTTACTGAATGAAAACTGTTTAACTTAAAGGAAAATAATAAGTTTTATGATTATTTAATCTCCAGACTGAGATGTGTGGATTTTTTATTATTTACTACACTATTGACCCATCCATTAAAAGAAACTAGAACCATAATAATTATACAATAATACAATAATAATTTTCTCATTCCTAGTAATTCCCTTCATATATTATATAACGAGTCAGTGTTAATTAAATCATTTGTGACACGAGTCATCACTTTTATCTCTTTTAAACTTATTTATTTCGGCAAATTATTACAATTATTACAAATATGTATATATGTATCTTTACAAAGTTTAATAAAGATCTATAATATAATATATGTTTTACATTCAGTGCTTCCTATGCTATATTTATCAGAGTTCGGCGTCTCGCAGTCTGGAAACAATATCTAACATGGAGAGTTCAATGTTCTAAAATATAAACTTAATGTTGTAACAACTAGTTATAAATTAAACTGTTACATTATACAAAATATAAAATTCAATATTCATTTTAAAAAATATCAAATTTTCAATGTCAATTTGCAATGAAGTAAGCCTGACAGCAACTGCAATTATCAAGGCATCTCTAAATATAGAATAATTCAGTTAAATACCTGTCCATCCTCCAGGAGTCACTAACAGTTATATGAAATCATGTCTAAACTTTATTTTAAGAGACGAAACCAAAAAGATATTTGGAAGCAGATACTATTCGTAAAATCTGTTCTCGACAAAATCGACTAAAACGCGCGAATTGGAACATCTAATTTGTCTCGGAATCGTATTTTCCTAGTTTGCTGCAGTCTACCACTATGACTAGTAGTACCTAGGTACCTATTACTATAACTAGTAGTACCTAGGTACCTACCTATAGTAACAGTTACTACCTGTACGTATTAAACACGGAAAGAGCTGAATAAAAAATATATAAAAAACGTTAATGTATCTCGTGTGTAAGACCCGTTATTAAGTCCCATTGTAAATATTTAAATATGTTTGTTCAAATACGTAAAAAAACGTTTGTAAAATAATACTTATAAAGGGTAAGTATTATGAAATGTTTTCAAAAGTCCCTGAAGTATTATCAAATGTATGATAAAAATACATATATTTTAATTAATTATTTTCATTACCAGAATCATTATTAAGTAGTATTTAAAAAGTATATTTAATTATAAACGTAAAAAACCAACCGCAGAAACCTACCCTTATTTATTATTAACTTAAAACAAAGGAAAAGTTGTTTTGTGTTAACCCTTGGCTTAACAAACAGCTCTCACATATTTTAGTCAGAAGCCTTTTATGTCATCTGGGGTTGTTTAACATGAACTTACTAAAAGTATTTTATATTCTAAATAATCAGAATATTTTATTAAAGCTGACTCTTGTGTACTTTAATTCTTTAATTGAGTTGTAAATTTGATCTTATTTAATAATATCTAGATAAATATACATAAATGTACTTCATGATAATTCAGTCCATGGTATCCAAAATAAAAAAATCACAAAAAACGATCATAAAAATTATTAAAATGTATTAAATTAATTTACATAAAAAATATATATAAAAAGTTACCTTTAAATAAATACACTGACACCAAAATATCTTTTCACCTCACAAAATATGTTTATTTGAACACTGAATTTATTAAAGTATTTCAGACGATAAATTACGATACTGTACACCGGAGGGCGGGCGGCACGTCCACCTCTGAAGACACACGGTCACCAACTGAAGAGGAAACATTAAAGTCATGCTGTTGTAGCAATACACAAGTTTTTAAAAACATTTGGTGACAATTCGTATAAATTCTTGGCAAGCTGACAAATGTGGATTTTATTATATCTTTTTTTTTATAAAGATTACATTTTCATTTCTTTAGCAAGTAAATTAAACATATATTGTGATATGTTATGCTAATAATGATTGGAAATATATAATTAAATTTTTTGATGTTTTCTTTTCAGGTCATACGTGTTTCAGCGCAAATTGTAGGCTTTACTTTGGTATTACCACTAGAAGACGTGAGCCAATGTTTAATACATATAAATTCTGATTAAAACTATATAGAAATTAAGAACAATTTAGGAACCTTAAAGCTTCATATGAAATTTAATTCTATAATTAAAATAAATAATACAAATGATAGCAATAGTATTTATGATACACATGAAAATGAAAATGTTTCAAAAATATAGTGTGTCAGCCATTTTGTATTTTACCGCTTTATTGAGTTTTCATTTGAATGTACGTGTAAAGACAGGTTTGTTAATGACATTATATATGCAAACTATATTCTGCTAGAATACGAAATTTATTTAGAAAATCTTTTGTAAAATATTTACCTTTGATATTATCGTTCTCAATATTAAAAGATATGGATCCTTAGGATTTATAAGCTTTAATTCTTTTCTCACAAGAAATAAGATTAAATATAAATATATATATATTTATATATTTATATTTGATCTTTAAATTTTATATATACATATTATATGGAAATAGATTAATATCGTGACAATCAATAGTTCGATATTTTTAAACGCGATTTAAAATATTGTCAAATATTATATTATATTAACTGAAGAAGAAATATATTTAAAAGAAAATCTTTATACACAATTCTCCAAAAAAAACTACTTTTTAGATAATGTTATTTGTTTTTTTTTACGCTATAAATACAATAACCTGGATAGGTATATAATATATTTTTTGCTATGCTCAATGTTAAATCTCAATTTAATTTGGTATAAAAAGGTATGTAAAGAATATTTATTTACCAAAACCATATATATTCTTAAAAATCACTACATGGATATGGATTGTTACAAAAAGGTTTAGTAAAATGCATTCTGACAGTCTGAAATATATACTAATAAGTTTAAGCTCCCATTTTTTTCAGTTTACTTCATAAAGTATACACTGTGTACGCTTCGCTTTATGTCAAAAGTCACAATATATTGTCGGAAAATTTTGTAAATTGTAATTTTCAACATTTTTTTAATGTTATTTGATAAATATTTTACATAGTGGTTTTCAATTAGGTACGTTATATATTTAGGTAAGTTTATTTCAACTTATCCTAATATTTTTAAAGGTCAATACAAAAATTATTATAACCAATGGATAGATTTATATAAAACAATATTTCTTTTATCATAGATCTTTCTCTATTCATCTTATTTAATTAATAAAAAAATTAATTTGGTTGGTCTCTAGTATAAATACGCTGCCAGCATAAACCTAAACGAGTTCAAACGAGACTAAAACCACTACAAATATTTACATACCCCTCACAAAAAGAGCTTAATTAAACGCTACTCTGACAAAAAATGTCCCAACTGTAGCAGGTGCGATAATTTCCATTGTAACTATAAAATACTGCTTTTGTCCTTGATATTTGTAATTATTTATATTTTTATCACCTGACTATTTTGGAAGAATATATTAATTATTGCTTAATTTATGCTTATTGCTTAATACATATATCCATAAACAGTATTTCATTTCTGAACTATAATAAATAAGTAACAAGAATTAAGTCCACTTGTCGTTATAATCAGAAATTATATTAGAAATATTAACATTCGATCCTTGAATGTCTTGAAAGTATTTTAAAATTATTTAATCTATATATTTTACTTTTAAAGTAGTATTTGTATTAAACAGTATTAGGTTAAATCCATGAGTTTAAACACAAAGATGAACCGACAATACACTAGAGTATCTAAGACTATCGATAGATTTTTAGTTGCTATAGCAAACTCTAAGGTGAGGTCAGGTGTTTGTTATCTGGGTAAAGATTTTTATAAAATTTCATTTTAAAGGATTATAAACACATATACCACTATTTGCAACAGGAACTGAAAAATTAAAGTATATATACATAGTCTTACTATAATATATATATATATATATATATATATATATATATATATATATTTGTAATTCCAAATTAAGAGTTGTTCACTAAGTGCATATGAAAGAATAATTTTATCTGTCTTTCTCTGGCTATACTATCCGGATAATCTCTGAAACGGCTTAACCGATTTTAATAGAACTTTCACTGTCGGACAGCTGATTATAATTAGCACCTTAGGCCAATTTTGTTTTAAAAAACATATTCCTCGCAAACGAAGTTGCGGGCAGAGCAGTTGTAAATATAAAAAAAACTATTAATTTAATATTGTTAAAAATCTTTATTCACTGTCTTTATTACCATTTTTAAGTGTAGAATGTTATATGGTAATTCAAGCTTAATAAATTAAATTGTATGAAGACAAAGTACAGCTGTTGAAGCAATAAACACTCAGCTCTTTGATGTTTATAACTCGATGATATGGAGATGCTATTTAAGGATTAGTGTCTTTGTTAGATGTTACATTTGAAAAGAGATTTTGTTCTAATATGAGGGAGATTTTCATATAACTTATTAACAACTCTTTAAATTGTTTTATAACAACCAAAAAAACGATAAATATCACAAGAAAAGTCAAAGTCTAGGATATGTACATTATGTATAATCGTAGTGTTCATTCTGTTGGATGGTACCACTTGTATTATTATTATTATACATATATTAAGACAATTTGCAATCATAACGTACAATGATATAATATTAGTACACGTATATATTTCTAATATAAAATTTTACATGAGAACTTTCCAACACTACTATCCTCTGTCGGTGACAACTTAATAATTTCCGAACACACAGACGTAAGTTGAGAAACTTTCCACTATCGCTTTTCTATATAAACTTCATTATTTATAGATATTCCATCGAAGTTTGACCAAATGATAACGCAATTTCATGGGATGATACCGTATTCGATATATACATAAAAAATAGGTTATGTGCTACGTTTGCAATTGCTTTTCATGGACTTTAGATCTCATACAAAGGTATACTAAGTTTAAATTGATTAAAATACTATATATTCTAGAAATTTACTAAGAGAATCTACGTACTGATTGGTTGCTCTTCTATTCACACAAAGTTTAATTAAGGCATAGCACACACGGTAATCTTAGTATCGACAAATGTAAGCTTTCAAAGCTCGATTTTTGTGAATATTTCATTACGCAGAAATAAATATTATGGCTGCGTAAATATCTGCTAAATATCTTCTAAATATCTTAGGGTAAGAATACACGACTATTAGAATTATTTAATTGCGATTTTACAACTGAAGCGACGATATATTATTTGATAGCTTCTTCATTTGATCGTTGTTACTTGTGTGCTTGTCCTTACTTCTCTTTTCAATCTGTAGTATGTAGGAAAACTAATATATATGATATCATTACGTATAATTAATGATCTAAGTAATATCTCATCAGGGCACTGACGTTTGTCCTCTCCTGCTGGCTGGCATTCTCAATCTGCTGCGGCCTCTCCATTGCTATCATAGCGGGCATCGCCTATGGATATAATTACTGCATGGCCGAGTTTATTACACTTACACGTAAATATTGTATAATTTTATAAATATTATTACCAATATATAATGTAGATAACTTTGAACAGCTTCACTTGATAGTAAAACTTTTTACATTCTATTCTGATATATATTCTTAGAAGAAGGATAGACTGGAAATATTGATGTACTATTTCATTTACTTAGAAATTATTTAAATTTATAATATAAGCGTAATATAATTTAAATATGGTGGGTATTAATAAGTATTTCTAACTTAACGTCTAGATCAGGGATAAATTAAAGGGTTTTTTTTTTGTTTAGTTTAGCTACGTATATGTTATTTAAGTTTTTCCTTGTTATTCCAGGGTCTGACGTCAGAGTGTATATGAGAAGGGGACAGTTCCAGGATAGACCTGATTTGTTATACGCTAAGAGAAGAACTGGAGATGAAGATGATTGTAACTATAATACTTATTATAATACTAGATGTGCCCGCGACTTCGCGTGAAATACGTTTCTTAAAATAAAAATAGTCTAAGTTACTCCTATTAAAATCGGTCTATCTGTTTCAGTAATTATCTAGAACAAACAGACAGACAAAAATAAGTTTTTTTTATACCAATTTGGAATTACAAACACTTAAATTTTATCTATAAAATTTTAATATAGATTAGATGCTAATCTAATTTAAAATTTTATGAACTGACATTCATATAAAAACGCATTAATTATTTTAATTACTATTTCGATGAAGTTATAAAATCGTTATATATTAAAATATATATTTAAAAAACGCATTATCTTCCTTCTTCCAATAATTTATTTATATTCAAATTCTGTGTTAATCAATTATCAAAAAAGTAAATAAGCAATTTTTATTCTTTACTAAGCGTTTGCCTCGTTAAGGAAAAATACTAGTGTTATATGTAATCTGTTGGAAGACAATTATTATCCGATGAAGATAATAATAAGTGGAACCTAATGATGTAACTTCATTAAATATATATATATATAAAACAAGGCTACATCATATATTTTTTTATTAATTACTACGTCTTTTATACATGGCATAGAATCCAAACAGTTTTAAATATTTGTCGGTATGTTTGCTAGCGTTAAGGAATGACTACTGGAAGTATTTTGATTAATTAAATATGTATATTTTTCACTTCATAAACGTTACATAATTTTAGGGTAAAGTTTACAAATATAGAAGTTAGATTTTTATACATTTGATGTGGTTTTGTCTTATTATTTAAGTATACATATCGGATTCACTCCGGTAAAGTTGTTTATTTCATATCAAACCACAGAAATAGTTTTACGATGTTATTTTGAAATAACTTAGCTAATCGAAGTATTTTCATGAAATTTGGTGCGGTTTATAGGTTTGCTAATCTAAGCCAACATTAAGGAACCTTTTGACTCCTAAATTTTTCTTTTTCTAGAAAACAAGAATTAATTTCATCTATAACTCCACTAAAACTAAAAATGTATGGATATGTGTAAATTTCATGTGTTGACAGATCGTTTATAAATGGCGCAACGGAACGGACAAAAGAAGTCGTTAGTAATAGATAATTTAAAATGAAGCAAATTAGTATTACCATTTTCCCATTTCAGTATTTCCCGTCAACATTTCGGAATACCATCAGGAAGTTCCGTTAAGTGATGATTCTTTATCTGAGAAATGGATGAAAGATCAGGATACAAAGAAATATTCTGAAAAACTAACTAAATATTCAGAAGAAAAAAAGTTTGCGGATGTTGGACAACAGGCTGATTTACCAGAGGTAAATGAAAGTACTATAATTGTGATATCCATTTTTTATATATTGAAGCTGTCATATAAATATCTATAAGCTAATTAAACTTTTTAGGAGAGTGAAATTGAAAAACCAAATCTAATAAATAGGCTGTACTATAGGAAAAAATTTTAACTGACCTATTGAATAAATTATAATTTGTCAAGGAGTCTTTACTTCTAGTTATATTGTATGTTTATTCCCTTTATAGGGAGCAGTATACTACAAGTTGACAACACCGCCGTTGAGAAGAGCATCATATGTACCGAATAGAATTATATCAACAACGATAATACAGAGTGGTTCTTCAGAAATCGTTATGAGGCAATTCGATACCATGCCAGATGTCATGGCTGATATCAATGTTAATGATAATGAAAGTTACGATTATGGTGTAAAAAACTTAAAAGCTGAAGTAACTTCAGAGGAAACGACTGTTGAAGAGATTGAAAAGAAAACTGAAACCATACCCCCAGATATAAGAATACGAGTAGAAGATAGTCCGAAAGGGTAGGTCAATTTATTAGATAGATATTTTCATAAACGAGTGCTGCTTGGAGAGGCTGATCGTTTTGCTAGCCCCGTTTTTTCTATATTATTTACTAATGTTTACGACTGACCATGGAATTGATTGCAAAGTTTCTACTTATTCGTAAATTGCTCAAGAATTAATGTTTGTGAAACAGTGATGACAATAAAAAAATACCCGCCTGGGGTAGTTGTATGGTTCTTCTCAGACCAGGGTGACTTTAGAGCTCTGACAGTCTTAATAAAGCATGGTATCAAAATAGGATCTGGTGATACTTTCGTTTGACGTATACCACTTGTAAACGTCAAATGAAAGTTTGACCACCAAAGGGCCACTACTATTGATTCAAAGTAGGAAAGTTATAAATATATAAATAATGTTTTTTATCCATTTCACTATTCTGTTTACATTTTTAGGCAAACTATAAAAATGAGACATTGGAGGACAACAGCGAAACCTATCATAATGGATTACTCTCCAGATGCGAATGAAGACACTGTAGTTTACAGAGCGATATAAAAATAAGATAATAAAAGATATTACTCAATCGTCTCTTGATTTCATAGCCAAGGTCCACAATATTATTAGGCTTTGTTCAGATAAATTTTACTTTTTTAAACGTTTTATTCAATAATCGGATTGTTTTTAGAGATTCAAGATAAAAATCGTTTTTATTATTATTATTTCATCAGTCAAAGTGACATCCGGTTGTTTTAAAACAGGAAGTGAGGTTGCGGTTTTCATGGAAATCAATTGAAGATAAAAATCTATTATTATTATTATTTTATTAGTAATTTTGAAGTCCAATTGTTTTTAAATTTTATCGTTACCAGTAATTAACTTTGGGTGTTAATATGTCTCAAAACAAAACCATTACAGAATTTCTTCAATAATAATAAGCTGTAATATTAGAAATACTACTATAACATGATATTTACAATAGCAGCAGGTATAGCTCGCTTTTCTAGGATTACATAAGTTTCCAATTGCAATGCTATTACAAAATTTAATCATACCTGGAACCCATAACCGTATATATTATATTAGAATAATGGAGCCGAGAAGCAAATTAGTATATCATTGGTGAATTGAAACTGAGTATGGTATATTATTTCGTGACAATAGCTCGCAAAAGCAACATAGTTTACTCCTTTATCAAAGCGGGCGTCAGCTAGCTCAGAGTGACGAAAGCACCCACAGTGCTGAAAGTCTAACTCTAAGTCTAATACGCGCAATATCGAACTTTTTATACAGGAGACCTTCTGGTATGAGTGTGGTATTTTTAGAAAGTACCATATTCACTGTAAGTATGATATCGTGATATGAAAGTGTATTGAACTGAAGTGCACTGTACTGTGCTGTGCTGTATTGCACAGTACTGTGCATGTACTGTGAAAAACTGAAAATAATTTCATAATAATGGAGAAACAAACAGCATTTTGTAGCATTTATTTAAAGAAGATTTAATAAATTCAAGCAGATTTCTAAACATGTCATGTTTATAATATTTAAGACAATGAAAATAATATTTAATTTTAGCGATATTTCTATACATAAGTATTAATTAAGCATTTTTATTTGTAATACAAAGGATATTAGGCGAGGCTGTGGTTTGCTTTTGTTCATGGCTATTGTACATACGATATAAATGATCTTCCAATACTGGGGGTAATTCGTTTGATAAGTATCCATGAATGAAGGAACTGGCAGCTCTGCGATCTCTCAAGTAATGTTCTAATTCGATGATCGAAAATGCGATAGATCTGGAAATTATGAAGTAATGGAGAAGGGAATTTATAAAAAATCTATTTATTATATTACAACGGTGTATTCTATTAACCATTTAATAATGTATTTAAGGTCACAGGTCTGACCCTCATTAACTGTAAGTTTAAAACAATTAATTTTATTATAATGTAGACGTAATAAGAAATCTTTTAATACCTTTTAAGAAAGTGAAAAGGTTAAATAATGCGTTTTCAAAACAGTTATGGATGTGAAAAAAAATATTAAAACAATTGAAGCAGAAAAAAATAAATCAAACGGATTTTTCAGATTTTAGATTTAATACAATTTTAGAAAAGGGAGAAATATAAATGTATATAAACATTTATATTACTATTATATGTAGGCTATTAATAAAACTAACCTCCATTGTAAAACATTAAACTTCGGTTCTGAGCTTTCCACGTCGATTTCAAAGTTAACCGTCATATCCCGTATCTCTGCCACAAAATCGTGTTCGGCTTGAATTGTATTGTTTTCGTATTGCATAACACCTCGCACCTGAACACAGAACCGTGATTTGTTTGGTGTATACTCCAATTAAGTTAAGTTAACTTTATTAAAAACTTGTTTCCGTATTCAGCACTACCTTCGAGCATCCACTTATCAGAGGCGGCATAACAAAAGTACATCAGAACCAACATGCATTACATTTGTGACGCCACATTCAGACAAAAGTATATTACTTTGATACTTCCGTGTTGAATAACTAATTTTGTTTATTGTGTAAAATAAAATATACACATAGTAGACTATTTACCATATTACCTATTATGTACTCGTATATGCACGGTATACCGGTCTTTTTTTTAAATTGTGACATCACGTTCAGGCATAACGATATCGTTGTTGGTTTCATAGACACCTTAAATGCACGCGATGCCGTCTCTAGTCTGCGGACGCTCTAAGCTCTATACCAATTGTCAGACTTTTTGTTTACCATTAAGGAATTAAATCTCATTGTTTCAGCTATTTTCGGTGACTGTAGTTTAAAGGGTCCTCCCGAATGTGAGGAGTATAACGTGTCCAAGCCGTGTACTGTCACGTTGTCAACCACCACATAATTCCAACACGAACCTTCTTGGCACTGTAACAGTATTTGATGGAAACCTTTTTTAATAAAATAAGTATTAAATCCGGTAATGTGAAGGTGGTGTGAACAACATAGTATTATAAAGCACTGACTAGAAACATTGGGGTAGAGATCAATAATCTTAACTTTACCTTTTAGTTTCTTATAAATATGAAGCTATTAAAAGAACGTGTGAATAAATAATATAATAAGAAATAGCATTCATTCTTTCTCAACAAGGAATATAATAAATTTCTCCAACATATAATAGACACTTTACGATCCTGTAGGGATTCTTCTCAATAAATCTATTTTAGTTGAACTGAACAAGAGGATATAATATTATTGAAATAATTTTACAAAATATGTATAATGTCAAATATGAAAAAAATATAAGTTATCAAATACAAAGTCATAAATGATAATTATCTAACATTTTCAAATATAATTTTAAATTAATTGCAGTAAAATTCTATTAAACAAAATAATCTTTAAAAAAATATTCTAATATGAAAGAAACATTATTTAAAAGCTTATTAAAGTGGGATTTAAGTGGTCGGTGAGCAAAGTATAAATTTCCCAAGGGATCACGAAATATGGAAAGTAAAAGCTAAATAACAAAAGAATTATAAGATTATACTAACTTGTACTTAATATAATCTCAAAGTACTTACATTTATTTTACAATATTTTGAAACTGGCGACATTTTGATCGTCACTTGATTCGACTCCACAGTTTTAATGTTAATATCTCTGACTTTTTCAGTCACATAATTGACGGTCTCTTTGAATATGTTTTCCTGGTACTTTCTTAAATTAATTGAAGCCGAACAAAACTTAGTAGAAAATGAAGTTCGTAAGAAATAATGTAAAAAGTATAAACTAATGATATTAATAATTAATTTACTTCTTTATTTATAATTATTTTATTTTATTTAACTTTCATAACACTTTATATATATGATTATTAAAAAAATCAGGACGTTAATCTATAAATTAGAATTAAGTTTATATTTATAAAACTTTTAGACAATTTTAGCGTTGTAGTCGTTTTTTAGTGTTTGAAAAGATTTCTATTTTAAATATATATAGATACTCAGGCTTCGTATATCGCATAAATATATTTTTCACAAACAAGTCTCGGAAGAAACCGTGAAAATATTTATCAGTGTTCGGAACATAACCCTGAAGGATAATATAGCTTAAAAAAAAATAAAGAGTATTATAACGTAATCTTTAACAGACTGTCAATAAGATGTGAAATATTTATAGTTATGTTTTTTTATAGATAATAGTTTAAATATTTACCTGAATTTAGATAAGTAGTTATCAAATATTACTGAGGTGTTCAGAACAGTAAAAATGGTAGCTTGAAGTTTTGGAACCATTTCATCGACAATCGGCTTCGACAACATAATTTCTAGTATGTGGGCTTTTAAAAATATTATATAATTAGAACAATATATGTATTTTCTTATAAATATTATTAAATACCTTGTTCAGAAGAAAAATATGGCGCTATGATCGGTGGAGTCCCAAAACGTTCAGAAGAGATCTAGTTAAAAAAAGAATAATATATGAATATTTTATTCTTTCACACTGGATATCGAGTTTGAATAAATAACTTTTATTTGACATTCCATTATTGATACTGTGATAACTAGTTTTAGAAATTGTATTCCAAAAACACGAGTAGTTTCTAAGGTGTAAGGATTTCTGTAGTCACGCATGCAAAGTGGACAAGAGATAGTATTTAATAATTAATGACTATTACCTCTACGCTAAATTTGCAGTCATTTACTTGAAACGTATGGTGACCCAAGTTGACAGACTGCCCACTAAGTTTTACCAGCGCATATCCCACGAGTGAACATTGGTCAGCTACAATACTAAAATTACATAATTAGATTACAGATAGAATTCAATAACGTTATCCCCTCTGAATTATCCCCTGAAATGTTTATCTCTTTTCGGCTTAAGCAATTGGATTGTTATTTATTTAATGTATTTATCTTGTCAGAGACAAAGTTCCTAGAAGTGAGAATCCGTTAATTGATCGATTTGTCAAAGTATTTAATAATTCTATAGCTACTAGCTATCTTAAAATCATATTGTATATAAACATTACCTAATAAAAATAGGAAACGCTTGTTAACATTAATAATATTTTTGAATTTACCGAATGAGTGAAATGTACAAAATCACATGTTCCGTAATACCTCCATGTTACAGTTGAAAAGTATACCCAAGGGGCGGGGCTGACTGACATCAAGGATGAGTTTAAAAACACATTAATCTTGTACTGCCAATCATACTTACAAATCTAATACACAAGACTTGTAACACATGACCCATTTATTCGGAAAGTGGCACAATTCACTTTTAAAAATATAGTTACTGCCAACATTTATTACAATTCCACGGTTGTCCATTAAAAATGCAATCTCAAAGTTGAGAACTATTGACATTTGTTATTAGAAGTGTATCTAATAAATAACTCACGCCAATCTTCCCACTCGTTGTACTTGCTGGTAACTGAACGGTGAATGCTGATATAAATCTGAACCAGCATCAAACACAATGTCAGACTGATTCCTGAACAGCAGATAATTGCTCTCAATTATGATCTTGCTAAGACCGGATTCTATTCGGAGCACATTTGACGCCAAAGCGAAGGTAACATCAGGTCTTTGTAGCAAAGGCAAGCTTGATAGAGTCATATCCATAAACAACCTATAAATTTCATTATCAAATATTTAAATCTGACATAATTACCTCTAATATAAAATTCTTTGAATTATAGTGTAGAATGTTGAGACATCAAGTAATAGTGCAATAATATTCGGGCAGAAGACGTGTCAACTCCAATCCTTTTAAATATAATTTTCATGATACTTACACATCAACTACATTATCAGAAACATAGAAACCATTAGATATCTTCAACGTATCAGCTGACCGCCTCACGAAGACGTTCATACCTCTGAACCCAAAATTCTCTCTTAGCGCCTGCGGAAATTAATTATTACTTTGAAACAAGATGACCCATGTTCATATTTATTTATTTATTTATTTATTTTTATTATTGACAGAACAGAACTTAAACCTGTAACCTTTAAGAAACCATTTATAACTTAGAAGCACTGCTAATAATTGAGCAACAGTAACCCTCTACCTATCCCCATAAACAGGATGTATATATATATAGAATGCCAGAATCAATAGTTCAATTATTAGAGCGACGGAGCGGTTTCCCAGAAAACACAGGTTCAAATCCCGTCCGTGTTATTCTATATTTTATTTAATTATAACTTTACAGTTATAAGCAAAGCACCTTAGCTTTTTTATAAAACTATATATACTTACCGAAATTATGGCATTTTCAAAAGATTTTCTATGTGCCTGCCAGTGCTTCTGATGAGATCTAAATACATCTGAAACCGTAGTACATATCAATAAAATGCTCAAAATAGTTATTTAAAAAGCTAAAATTATTAACAAAAACTACATTGTCATTATTAATTATTTTATTACTAACCACTTTTAAAATATTGTTGGATCTTTTCTTGAATATTTTCTGAAATAACTCCGTGTACAATTAAAATGAAACATACAATAATTATTTTATACATTTCAAATAATATTCATGTAGATTTAAAAATGAGTCATTTTTTATTAAGCTTAACAGAATTAAAGTTACCGCAGTAAAAATTTTATTGCATTAAAAATAATAAATGCTCCCAGTGAGGTATGAAATTATTTTTTCAATTGAAATTACTTAATTTTTATTAAAAAAAAGTTTATTTATTAAAATGAAGTGCTTATTATATATATAAGCGATGAACTACTCACTGCCTCATCACGAAATCTCCGAAACTATCTGTCCGATTAACTTAAAATTTTACATAGTTACTTCTTTTGTGACGTAGACGTCCACTAAGAACGTATTTTATGGAATTCCTATCCCAACGGATTCCAACTTTTTGCATTTCGCCAAGTTTTAAACCTGTAAGAGCTATACGCTTAACGCGAGGGTAAGAGTTACTATAGCAACGATGACAACGGATAATATGACAAAGGTTACCATAGCAACCTAAGTTCACATCCAAATTAATAGTGTGCCCAGCGAAGCGGGAGGGAATAAGATACTAAATGTATATGCATATAAATAAAAGCACAAGATTTTTATTTTTATTGCATTTACTTAATCACTGGGGGGTGCACGCGTCTCGATCCGTGTTAACGAAGGGAAATATTATTTCGGTAGCCATGTTTGAATTTTTAAAAGAAACATCTTTATCCACTATACCTTTAATAAGGCTATTTAGTAGTAAGGATATAAGATCGCAGCCTTTTATATGCCTCGAAGTCCATTCAATACTTATATATATATATATATTCTTCCATTTACAACCATCGCCCCCATATTTCATTCTAAATTACAGAGTTAGAAATATATATAATTCGACAAAATAAAAAGGCGATGGTATTTTACATATGTCTCTACAAAGATCATTCACGTAACTGTATTATTGATTTTATAGAACTGTGAAATCAATAAACAGTTTTAAAATACCTTTCTACAAAAGATTTACGTTTAAGTTAGCTTAAAAAGTACAAAATATAACAAATAAGACGAGTAGTGTTTAATATTATACAATATTAAATAAAGGAAAAAAGTCTTGTCGAATTTAACTTTTTTGAATTGTTGATGGAGAAAGGCAAAGCAATTTAATTAACTTTTCACGATCGAAACATAAAATTTTACTGCATATTACATATTAATAGCAATTTCACAATGACAATGTTGAAGCAAGGATATGTTTTATATAAAGAAATTATAATTTATTTTATATTATTGTTATGTTTTTTCATATACTGCGATGATAACGACTGCTGGATTAGTTTTGGTGCAAAAGAACACTTTGATATCATGGACGAGATCGATGGTGAGATAAAAAACTAAAAAATATTATAGATATAATTATAATAATTACACAGATTTGGAAGACATCTTTTTATACGAATCATTTCCTATAAAATATTTGTGTGTACATAAATAAATAGACACAATATTGCTCTGGAATTCGCATAATTATGATTCAATTCAATTGTCGTCCATCTTTCAGTTTATGGTATCATCCATCATCAATACAGATAAAATTAGAATTCTATTTCTATATATAATTTCAGATCGTAACGCAGAAGTGAGAGAGAATTTCCAAAAAGCGGTGGGAGGTGATAAATTTGACAAAGACATGCTGCTCGTAAGTTTCTAAAGTTATTATTTTTGGCTAGACAGCAGACGGAGCTTACGACGTGTCATAAAACCAAATTATGGGTCCGTTACATTAAAATTTTGACCATATTACGAATTCGTGGATATTAAATTATATGATAAACGATTATTACCGCGGAGATTCAAATAAAATTTATGATTGAAAGTGATTTTTAATATTTCAATATATTTTTATGATGGTGTTAAACTGAATGCGATTATTTCTCGCTTCGAAAAGTTTAATTAATTATTTAAGAAGCTTATAATAATTCTTACCCGTCACGCTAAAACCTTAGAGTACAAATTTGGAATTTTCGTCTCACTGATGAAACTAATAAAATAAAATAAAATATTAAACTTTAAATATTTCTTAATATTTAGTTCTTATGTGTTCTATTTTAATGTAAATATTTGATTTACCTCAAATTATTAATGTCTCTTCATAGATAATGCGAGCTCAGCTTTTGAACTTCAGAACTCTTGGACCATTAAAAGTTTCTAAGACACTATTACACTAGACCAACTCAATATAATAGACAGACAGATAGATAACTATCTACATACTTTTGATACTATTTATATATACACTGAACCATATGTATTTCGTAGGTAATGCTTGAAACCCGTGGAATAGCAGAACGTGCTCTCCACAGGGCAGAGGGAGACAGAAGTATGATACCTGCAGGCATCAACCTCGGAGGGCATTGCATGTTAAGAACACCTAAATCTCTTCTGTAAGTAGACGAAGAGCACCACAATATTTGTGTATTTAATCATCACAAATAGAATAAAATTTACAAAGAAAACGGGAATGGGACGTACGGTAAATTTTTTCCCTGCGTAGCATAGCAAAAGAGTTTGTGTCTAAAATTGTGATTGACATTATTCGTAAATGGTTTGAGTGGCAGGTTAGGGCACTGAAATCAGTTTATAAGAATTCCTGTGTCTGTGTTAGGTTTAATGGCACATGCATTGAATGGCTTAACATCTATAGAGGTGTTAGACAGGGATGTGCAGCCATTGCTGTTTTACCTATTCTTGGATGATTGTTTGACAAATTATAAGAAAATGATTTTGGATTGAGAATTATCGATTAACTAATCAAATGTCTTCTCTATGCAATTGACCAAGTAACACTTGCGTCATTGAAGAGATCCATTAATCAAAACATAGTCAAACAAGTGAAAGATAGTTTATATACCTGGTTTCTGTATTTACAAAAGATGGAAGGTTTTAGAATAATATTTAAAAGCAAGTGAATGCAGGTAAATGGAGCACTGCGTGCCTTTATGAATAGTCACAATTAGTTCCAAAATTAAGTGAAAGTTGGGTATGGCAAAAGAAGGGTAACTAGAAAAATAAATGCTGTTGCTATCACAGCCCTAAGAAGCAGATAGGTGTGAAATTGAGTGATAAGATAAGAAATAGTGAAATAAGCATTGTGATGTAAAAGAAGATGTAGGATACTAGGATTGAGAAAGGAATACTTAGATGGTTTGGTCATGAAGAGAGGAAGGACGAAACGAGATTGACAAGTCGAATATGTAAAGGAAATGTGGATGGAAAGGTCAGAAGAGGAATGCCTAGATACACTTTTCTCGATCACATTGAGAATGTTTTGCAGAAGAGGCAACTCAATAATACCCGGAATCGATGAGCATGCTAGCGAGTGAGCGTAAAGAGACTTGTGAGAGGAGAAGAAGCGAAAGTAGTATGACAGGATCCGTAGCAAGTGGAAGTATTTGATTATTGCCTACCTTCCGGGGAAAGAGACGTTACAATATGTATATATGTACATTTAAACAAGATGCTTGCATTTAAATACATTTAATCTTCAAATAATATGATTGATTGTCTGAAATAATCTTATTAAAATTTTTCATATCAAACAATCTTTCATATAAACATAACATGACATTTCTCTTTACAAATTGACATTGTAATTGAGAAGCAAGTAGCATCTATTTGAAAAAATATACCAATGTAGTTTAATAAAATTATTTCTATATAAATTTAAATTATAAAAAGTATTAATGTTTTATTCCAGATTCTTCCATCGAATGAAGCTACGTAATAACACACGTTTTCGAGTTGTCGATCTTGAAAGTAATTTGGAAACCTTAGAATTAAAAGCCTATTTACTCCTGAACGACCTTCATCTATTCGGCTCCTATGATATAAGTCATACCGTGCAAGACAACTCTCTCCTGCTGTATTACCCCTCCTTCGGGGAGGTTCAGTGAGTTGTAATATAAGCATTCGTATACACTCAAAATGTAGACTTGTTTGATCAGAAAAGAATATTTTAATTATTTAAATTAAATACATGGTGTATCATAACCAATTTCTAGTAACAATGTAGTAATCTATTGATGTCTCTATTATTAAGTCGTGCGAGAGTAATATTTATAACTGATGTCTTTTTAATATTATTGTGATATTTAATGTTTCTATTTTTTATTTTCAGTCATAGAACTCAGATATATTATCTTCTATATAATCCAAATTTTTGTGAGGATGTATGTATGTTTGTCATTCTTTGAAACAAAAACTACTGAACAGATTTGGTTGAAACTTTACAGTAATATAACTTATACATCAGAATAACATCTATGCTACAATTTGAACAACAATGCAGAATTGAGAGGATCGAGGCAGCGGGTCAAAACTAGTATTAAAAATTTTAAACAAATATTTTTCCAAATAGGTTTTTATTAAAAAACGTATCATACAAAATAGAGGGACACTACCGTCTGTTGCACAACCGATTAAATTTAGAACTAGTGACGTCAGAGATCACGATGGACGACGTCTTAATGATGGTAATCATTTTTAATAATATCAATAACAAACCAGTTAAATCCAGTTTTATAAATAATAATAAGTTTGTAAAAGCTCAGAATAAAAACTATAAATACGAGTATATAGCATGTACCTTTCTTGATTAAACTTTGATTGCTAATTTCAGGATCAAACACAGAGCTCGATAAGCACTTTAAGCTTGGAAGCTAAAAATATTGGTAAGTTATCTATTTCATCCCAATAAATGTATTAATGTACCATTTATATATACTTGAATTGTTTTCATATGTTTATGAAGATGATTATATTCTTAACTAATAATAAAAATTCACACCACTTAAAAGGTATAATCGTCCACATGGCGTTACATCATACTTTGCTAGTTGCTAGTAAACTAGTATAAGAAAGACCTTTAAATATAGAAAAATATTAAAAATGTCCTCTACAAATATAGCACATGGAATTGCTGCTGTTTAATTCAGTAGCTCTGTACTATTTTTTGAGAAATGAAGGAACAAAGTAACGTGAAATATCTAGTAATATTTAAATTGCTTGACAACTATTTTAATCAAAAATACCACGGTATTCCGTGTTACAAATTTCGTGATATTTTACTATTTAATATTACAGTTATTCAAAACTTTTTAATTCAAATACCCAAGATCATGTTGACTAAACAATATGTATAAACTACAAGTTTTATGAAATTAAAAGATGGAGTTCATACAACAATAACTGCTAACATAATATCTACCTCAATGATACATTTCTGTTACAAATCTTTGTTTTAACATTATTGATAATAGATAAGGCGAACCGCTAAAACAGATGAAAACTTAAAATAATAAATATTTTTTTACTATTTGTAATTTAAAATTTGTTTAAAATTAAATAACTTGTACCTCTCTATTACTTATTTTTATTATTTATTATTATTTTATTTAAATAATTATTGCATAAATGTTAGACAAAAAACAATAAGGAAACAAAAATATAAAAAATAATAATACCAGCAAAGGGCGACCTTATCACTAAAGTGCTTGCTTTCAGGCAATTTTATATTTTATATAAATCAGTGCAATAATTACAGAATTCAATTAAAATATCAAAGTTATATTCAAAATGATTTGGTTTTAAAATTAAATAACTAAATTTTAAAAGTTAGATAGTTTAACGATAACAAACAAAAAAAGTCTTCCGCTTCATTATAAGAGTATAAATGTGGCATTTATTAAAAATTTATCTCATTTAATATTAGGAACATGATGCTTTAATATTTAAATAGTCCAATTAACCTGGAGATGGAGGTCGCTTTTAATGAATCAGTGGCGTGAGGTCTGACATGAAACTTAATCTTAAAAAATCTTAGGTTCGCCTAATGACGGTTGGACCATAAGCCACTAATAATAACAACATACATCCTTATAATTATGTATTAAATGGTTTCATAATATTCTTAATCCAGTTTTGGAAAAACTGAATAAGTTTTACGTTTATTTTAATACAGATAATACAATGTTATATGTAGATAGACGACATTTTTGTCTACAATTTTATAGTAAATAACTGCAAAATAAACCATAAAATACGGGTAATTCAATATCAAAGTAACAAGTATATTGAAAATATCAAACTAATTCAAAATCTATTATGAAAGTAAATTTTTCACTTTCAAACCATCATCTCAGACAGATTTGCTAGATCTGAGAAAAGCTTACGACTGAAACTCTGTTAGAAATATATGAAACGTATCATTACTTCTTTAGAAAATATCATGTTATATTAATGCTCGTCTTATTTTCCTAGAACCGTTTACTGACAGATTAAAGGTGGATCTGGATAAATGGATTAAAGATTACTTCAACGACTACCTCATGTATTTTGTCGTCGCTGAAGATTCGGAATTTGAGTAAGATTTTACAAAAATATAATATAAACCAAAAATATATCTAATATTATAAACTGTTTCAGAAAATACAATCAAGAAAAGACCAAAGCTCTCAATAATTATGCTGATAAAGTTATTAATATAATAAAACAAAGAATTAACGAAATAAAAGCGCACGCCGTCCAACTCCCAAAATTCACTATTAAAACTGAAAACGGAGCGGTAAATTAATTGAATATCAATAAAGCTTATTATCAATTCTGTCATTGACAATTCTACAATCCCTTGACAACTTTTAATCACATCAAAATTATACAATACAGGACAGAATGTCAGGTTAAAATTGCAGAATTAAATTCTGAAATTAGAAATACAAGAATCAATTTCTCTATATTTGTATCCCGATAGCGTTATATTTAAAAATAACACTTAGACTATGATATTTTCAATAAATCTTTAATATTAAAGGAAATCCGACTGAGGGATGGAGTGCTGCGAGGCTTAGACAGTATTTACAGACGCTCCATAACCACGGGCACCAAGGAAAATAACATCCGCAAAGTCAACACCATCGTCGGGTTCAGCAACTTGAAAGTAATGTGTTTTATTTCCTTTCATAAATAACTCTTTTATTTACAACATATATTAATGTAAAATACATTACTGTTATTATATAAAAATGTCATACATTTAATTATAATAATAACTATTGAGTTTTTAATTTTTAGTATTAGGAACACACATTTTAAAAATTGTACCTAAACACATATTTTTACTTTTTCCTAATCATATCTAATTAATCAGTCAATCAATAGATTATTAATGTCCAATGATCCAATTGGGACGTTGTAAAATTTTGACCAAAAATTATTTTAATATTTTTTCATATCCAATCAATCAATACATATCATTAATTATGTTCTAGTTGTCATATCGATACGACACAATACCTCAATCCGGTTTACCTCCCGTGACGGGCGTCCTCACCCTCATTGCCGATGACCTAACAGCTCTCTTGGGACTGTCTTTAATGAAGGATCCGGAGACTGCGGATTTGAGTTTCAAATTTCTTGAACAGACCAAGTAAGTTTAGATTGGTAAATTGTTTATACTGTCACATCGAATTCGGAGTTTAACATTTCGGTAGATGTTATGGTTAAATTAGACCATTGTCAAATTGCCTTCATTGTTTGGTTCTATACATTTTATTATTTTCTATGCTAATAAGGTATTATAACTAATATAATTAACTATAAACAGTATATTCCGTGGTAATGGCGCGTGCTAAAGCTTTAACACGAAATCAGAGCAAGAACTAAACACTTACATTATTTATATTTCTTAAATAACATAAATTACTGTAAGTAACTTTTACCTTGAGGAAGTTTAAAATACAACGGCTATGGCTTGGAAATTTTGTTTTAAATGAATTCTTTCAGTATGCACGTATTCACTACAACGGATTTGTTTTTGGTAAATTCAACTTCAAGAATGTTCGTTTGCGTTAGTTTATAAAACCACTGACCCGTTTTCAATTTTGAAGATATCTATTCTTTGTACCAACTTAAAATATAAGTTTTTATCTCAATTAAAAATTCTCAATTTTTTATTGCGAATTTGGGGTTTTTATATATTAAGGGTTGAATTTTTATAACTTCTATAATATTCCAATAGATAGCGCTGTTAATAATAATATTGTAATTAATGTAAAATAGTTTATAAAGTTGATACAGCTGGTATAGTATAAAATTTTAAAAGCTTGCAACGTCATATAATTTCAGACCAGAATCTCTGACAGTGGAGGGCTCAGCTAACAGAATGATATCAAATTTTAAGAACATTCTAGAGCGACATGTCATTGGTATCATGATGAATTCCCTGGTGCATAATATTAATATGCTCGGAACATTGGCCAGATGTGGTAAGCTATTATTTATCACATTGTGTAATATTTATAACTTAATTTAATATGTATTTGTCGCATTTCAGTTCCACTATTCGCGGCATTCAAAGACCCAACGGACACAGAATCACGTCCAGATTATTCAATGGAAATTAAAAATAAAGTGAACGGTAATGATACAACTAATAAATCTAAATCTAACGAAACAGACAATACAGTAGTAAAGACTGAAGATCAGCAAGAAAGTCAGAAACAATCGCAAGAAGGTGATAAAGTAAATTCAGAACAACCTGAAGCTGTAGAAACTGTAACAAGTCAAGCACAAGAAAGTCAACCACAATCCCAAGAAAGTCCGTTAGTAAATTTGAAACCTCCTGAAGTGATCGAGACTGAAGCCAATCGTGCGCAAGAAAATCAACAATCCAAAGAAGGAGATGTCGGAAAAGAAACTGCAGATAATACTTTAAATAGTGGTGATCGTGAGAATACTCTGCATGTTGCCACCAATACATTTTTAAAAGGTTATGAAAACAAAAACAACATTGAGAAGAGAAAAAAGTTTAAATATCTCAGACGTAATCCCAAATCTAAGATTCAGAAAGGACGAAAGAAATCCGTTAAATACTGATTAACTTAAATAAAATAATATGTTTTACAGCATTACGGTCTTTCTATTGAAATAATATAAAATTAAGATCTACATAGTCATTCATGGATAGGCTTAAGAATTTTTATTCATTAGATTAGAGGGATATAATTGTATATAAAACCTAAAACATTTTTTCCTTATTTTTTTGGATTATAATTTGGTTTTATCCGCTTTATCGTTATTTATTGTAATTCCTACAATTCTTTGGTAACTTTGTCTAAGGAAATTACTTTGCCATTTCATACTTCTTACGTTTTCATCATCAGTCAATGTATACTCCTTGAAATAGTTGAAAAATCAGTCATTTTAAATTGTGTTTCAATACTCAATATATGTTTATAAAAATACTAAATGTTATTCCTGGACACGACCAATTCAACTAATCGGAATTATTTACCAAATTAGATGAATATACATAAATAAATATTTTGTTTACATCAATACGTAACACAGTTATCTCCACATTGATTCCTTCATTCTTAATCTTAATTCACAGTTTGTACAATTTTTACCATTTACAAAATAAATAAATATTTTAAGAGTCAAACTACTTTAGAAAAAGTATTGTGCAAAGGAAATACAAATTCAATTTGACTTTTTTTTTACTATTTTAAACCAGATAATTAACACATCACGCAAAAGCAGAATCTTAGACATTCTTAATAGTCTTGCCTTGTCGTGATGACTGTTGAAGGTCTTATCTTCGAAATGAAAGATACTTCAAAACCAAACTTGAAAATAAACATTTCATTTTATTTTTAATGTTTGATTTTTATATTTTACAAGCTGACCAGCCCATATTTCATTTCTATTTGAAGACTTAAATCATAATTTAAAAATATAAAAACATATTTTATCTTATATAATTCGTATGTAAGACCTATTTTGGAATACGCATCCACAATTTGGAATCCAATGTACTGTGTTTATAAGAATTAATTAGAAGCTATTCAGAACAAATTTCTTCGCAGAATAAACTATATCTTTGGCAGTGAGGTTATATCAGGTCCTATGTCGTTGGATATACGTCGTGAACATAAAGACCAATTTTTTCTATATAAATTAATTAACAATATTATAGATTCTCCTTATCTCCTTACAGGTATTTATTTTAATTGCCCGAGATTGAATGCTCGCACTAAATTCGTATTTCATATTCCAGCTTGTAGAACCAAATACGCCCGAAATCGTTTCGTGACAAGAGCTTGTAATGCACACAACAAATATTATTATGATATTGATATATTTTGTTATAAATTGATTGTATACGTATCTTTGGTTAGATAAGTTGTTCATAATTAAGTTCTTTCCCAAAATTTTCTATGTAAAATTTAGTTTCGATTATTATCGCAATTTTTTTTACAGTTTGCTTATTAATATTTTAATGTGGTTTTTTATCTCTCTTTTTCATTTGTTATATTTTTTTCCATCCATTATTGCTTTTAGTAAACATTTTTAATTCACACTCGCTATGTATAAACTAGTAATCAAAATTTCTTGGCTTCTGTATATTTAAAAAAAAATGTTATAAATGAAATATTGTAAGCTGTATGTTTTCCAAAATAAATAAATAAATAAATAAATAATAGTAGCCTATTTTATGAATTATAATGTTCTATCTTCTGCAGTTTAGACTGTGAGGTAGATAACTCAATCAGAGTCTTTTTAGTTATAATATCGGCGCAATCAATAAACAAGACTGTTAAACACACCCTTATACTCTTGGTTTCCCCTGCAAGTTTGTCCTCCTTTTAATTACCCTCCATCCGTAACTTAAATTAAAGTTTAAAAAAATACCTTACTGTCAAATTGACATTGATTTGTCAATGACAGATGAGTAATGACTGATTACAGTCTGTCAACTATCTCTTGTCAAATGTCAATCAGTCGATGTTGTGGCAGTCAATATGTTTCGAAATTTAATATTATAGTGTAATAAAGTACTTTAGTTTAAGTAACTACTTTGAAATAATGTTATTTTTGTAACTTAAATAATGTGTTTAAAAAGATGACGGAAGAAACTATTGACATCGAGCAGGAGCTCGATGAACTTCTTACAAAAATTCAGCCAAACTTGCAAGACGTTATCAAAAGAGTAAATAACTACAATCTCTACTATTATCAATAACTTATTTTTCAAATCTTTTTGATTTATTTTTTCCATACAGAGTTTTACAAACGTTGCTCTACAACAGACCAGAAATGGCGAACAAATTAAACCCGAAACATTGGAAGACACTTCATACTTTGCCAAAAATACACAGGTGTAAGTAGTCATACTAGAAGATAAAGTAAAATAATAAGTTCCAAAGTTAAAATTCATTCCAGTTTTAATATAACTCTATTTTTTAAGCTACAGGTGTTATTGTTACAGAAACCTATCAAGATTAGTTCTAGTCAGGCCTCCTACATTCCACATGCAAAGTGTATCCCTAAACCTAAAATCCATGGAACTGAGGTTAAAGTGCTCTCTCGGAGAAGTCAATATCAAGGGCTTATACAGTGCCTATAATGAAAACCTTTACAATCTCATACCTGTTATGGCAGAAGGGCATGTCCTGTAAGTACAATAAAAGAAAAAGAAAAATAGTGGTAATCTTGTAAAAAAAAAATACTCTATGTATTTTAGGTCTTACTTTTAAGGAAAAAAGGTTTGATATAATGTTTTCTATCTTGATTATTTGTGATATAAATAAAACTACACACAATAATTAAAATATTATAAAAAAAATATTATAGAAATATAATATGTTTCCAGTATAACATTATCAAACTTGACTGCAGATGTCAATGTTGGATTAGTGCTGGAAGATGATGCATTCTCATTTATTAATCCTGGGATTGATTTTTTACATGATGAGGTTATAGTTAAGGTAATTTAAATGTTATTTATTTGATAACTTGATTTGTCACTCATTAACCCTAAAGTCTGGGGTAATTTCCCATCTGGGATAAAATCAGCATCTGAGATAAGTCCCCATCTTGGAGTAAAGTCCTCAGTCTGTCAACCAATGTCTTCGTAAGAATTTGTTTATTCCCTATGTATCTTGTCTGATCTTTATTCAATGATAAATTAATTAATAAATATATAATAGTACCAACTTTCTATTACCAGTTGTCGTGGCCGTCACCACAAAGAGATGGTGGGTATGAGTTCACCACAACTGAGCAGTTAGCAAAACATATTGGTAAGGATATTCAAATACCATGTATAAGATATTATATAGATACATATTGTGTATATAAAAAGTATAACTACAATAAACATTATCTTTCTTATGTATGGAACAAGTTTGTATATAAATTATATATTTCAATAATAATTAAAGATAAATTATTTATTTATCTTTTGTAAGTGCTCTTTTGTTTTTCTGTAACTTGCATTCTGCGGTAATTTTAAACAAATATAATTTAATGTTTAAAAATAAATAATAAAATATATAATTAAGAGATACCTATTTTTAGTACAAGCTACATCATATCTGCCTTATAACTAACATTGAGGGTTGTCACCTGAGAATATTCAAACTAAATAAAAACATACTTTTCTACAAATAACATCAGATTTCAATTGATATTCAGAGTTGTCACCTGTATTCAAATTAAATAAAAATGTATCCACAGACGACCTTCCGTTGACGGCAGCCCTATCCCTCCCTCTGTTTGCACTTCTACGTCAGAAGCTACAACGACATCTGTACCAGGTCTTACGTCAGGCCACCAGTGTGTCCGACCTGATGAGTTGCAACCCTAGCATGATGGAGGCATATAGGTAATGTATATATAAATTCAAAATGAATGTCATTAATAATATATAAATGTATTATTTATGTTAGTTACATTGTTTGTCATAATGTATACCTTATATATATATGTATTTATTATTTGTTTATATATTACATACATTGTAATGTCTGTTTATGCAGATTTTTATTATATAATTGTAAGCAGAGTAATTTAGATTTCCCAGTATTTCTAATTGTCATCATTCAAAGATTGTCGGTAAGAGATTGCTTCGCGCAATATTTGGTCCTTTGAACAAAATGTTACTATATTTATGTCAAATATGTGGTTACACATATATGGTTATAGAGAAAACACTGATTATAAGACCTATTTTAAACAATAAAAAAAATATATTATTTGCAGTTCAATGGTTGACCAGTTGGCACAGAACGGGAACAGAGTGATAGACTTAGTACTGATCAACATGAGACGCACGCTGTTACAGACGTGCGCCGAGGTGCTCGAGCTGCCTCCCTTACATGCCACTTTTATGCACAAGGTAAATTTAGTTTTTTAATAATAAATACAATATATACGAAAATTCAAATTGTCTATATATTACCAAGGTCAAGCTGAATTATTTTTTAAATAGAAATACTATGCAAATTTTGTCAATATAAGCCTCGAACTGGCGACCCATCTCTACCTTCGTTGCTCTACACACTGAAGTAATGTGTCATTATCAGCTTTTATAAATTTAGCATTCATATTTCATATAAAATGTTAAATAATCTTCTCTTCTCTTCTGGAAATCTTGATCAGGACGTAGGCCTAAACGATTATTCTAACCAGTAATTATAATTATAGTACATATTATTAAAAAATGCTCCAACTGAAAAAAATATTTAAAATATATAAACATGCTATCTTGATGGCTACTTCACAAAGTAAGAGAGAAATAGAGTAATAAAAAGAGGCCATGTTATTTTTTTTTTAATTGACAGCAGTATAAATCAAACTTAAAAGAATCTTTCCAGAACTTCCTAAATCAATGATATTCTTCCAGATAGGCTCGTCATCGTTCATAGGCAGGTTGGAGTCTGAGGCAGGGTGGTTGAAGAACCTGGCCACCATCAACAGGATCAACGACGTGAGCGTCACACGACCAGACCCTCTCAAGACAAGCTTCCACGTCACACTGAGGATTAAGGACTTGCAGGTGACGTTAATATATATATTAGGGTACATCGAAAAAACTGAAAAATGGTGGCTACCCCCTAAAATGAAAGTACTTTTGAAATAAAAATTTTCTATGGATATCAAAAAATTTTTAAAAAATATCTAGAGGGCGCGCGGGTCACTCAAAAATGTCATTTTTTCGTGTTTTTTTAGATTTCACCCTGGTAAAACCTATTGAAATGTATCAAAAATTCCCATATTTGGATATGTTCATCAAATAGTTTGTTGTTGTTGTTACAAATTACAAGGAAAAAAAACAGAAAAATATATTAGTGATCCCGATAACACATTATATACGTTTCAATATGTTTTGTATCATAATAATAATTTTAGGCCCCCACAAATATAAAATATACCAAAATTTTCGGGTCAGCAACTTTTACGCTTTTCCTTCCAAATTTTTTTTTGGGTCATTAATACTTGCACAAATATGAAATTGTTTTACTATATATTTGAAAGACCCGATTCCAAGTCTCCATTTATTATATATTTTTGAAAGAAATGATGGAAAAATAATGTTTGTTTAATTTTGATAATAGTAATTAGGGACCTTTATTCGTCGGCCTTTATAAAATGATTTTGCTTTAAAAAAAAAACAAGAAAGCGAATATTATTCAACAATACAAATAATAATTTCCATTTCAAAGAATAATTCTGAACATTTCAAAACTGTGTAGTCCTGTGCAGTCAACAGGTAGACGTAAATCAATCCCACAAAGTAATATTTACCAACACAGATCGCTTGTTTCACAAAAAATGCGTACAATGTCTCAAGACAGATCGCTGTTATGAGCCTCAGGGTGGAAGGATTTTTAAGAACGAAATCTTATTAAAAGAGGAAGCGACCGTTTGGTGTGAATGAGATGGATGGATTAGCAAGAAAAGGAATGCTGATGGCACAGGAATAGATGTGAAGTCAACATAAAATGGATTCATTGACACTCTGTAACAGCTCGTTCTAGATGAAACCAACACAGTTATATGTCCAAATCGTATTAAAATAGGACGCGATCGTTCGGTGTGAATGAGGAGATGATACTGACTGGGATGGATGGATGAGCTGGGACTAGGGAAGAAGAAGGAATAGATGTGGAACCAACATAAAATGGGTACATTGACGATCTGTAACAGCTTGTTGTAAATTAAACCAACATAGTAATATCCCACAGATCGGTTACGATGTGTACCGCGTGCGCGGCGCGGGAGGGGGAGGCGGGGGAGGGGGGCGCGTGGCGGCCGCGCTCGCGAACAACAGCGTGCACCTCGCACTGACCGTGGGACTCGCGCGCTGGGAGCCCTACGTGCAGGTGGACGACCTGCGAGTGCACAGCATGGAGTGAGCATATTTATTAATTATCGTAGATTATCTATTTGATAATGATTTTTGTTACAAGTATTGGTGTGGGTGTTGAATAAGGCAATTGTTAGAGTTAACCAGTAAAAATAATCTAGATATCCAAGTTAGTACATACTATATCCCGTCAAAATTCCATGATAAGTCATTGAAATCAAAAGTCCATCAATTAACGTCTCGTAAAAAATCCACGATATAAAATTATCTCAATAAAAGTTAATACTAATATCCAAAATCCCAGCGGCATGGACCTGCACATCAGCGGGCTGGGTCCCCTGAGCGGGCTCTCCAGCAGCGTGCGCGCGTGGCTGCGGGGGTCAGTGACCTCGCACGCGGCGCCCGCACTCACCGCGCAGCTGCAGCACGAGCTGAGGAGTGCGCTGGCCGAGCTGCGGCTGTGGGAACTGCTGCACGGGAAGCAATGACCTTACGCTGACAGCTGTTGCTGGTCTGACGTCACTGAAGAGGGTGTGTCTAAAGTAGCAAGCAAGCAAGATGACGTGTGTCAAAAGTGAGAAATACAGAACGTGGCAAAAGTGTAGCGTATCTCTGGTCTTCCAATTTATAATAGGATCCTTTTATAAATAAATATTTCAACATAGGTATTAACATCACCATGTCACACATCACAATAAACTGAAATTTGAGGATCATTATTAATATAAGACTGATTTGACATCACTTCATCCAAAACATAGTTGTAATATTATACAGATATTATTATTATTACCTAATACAGATATTATTGTTTTACATTTCATTGTTAATGTTTGTTTTTTGAACGAGCACCGCCTTGTTACATTCAAGACAGGGTTTTGGAAATAAAGTCTGAAATGAGATATCGTCCTACGTATAATGAAATATTGTGTGTTAAAATAATATTTCAACTTCAAACTTATTACACATAAAGAAATATAAAATAACACATTCTTATAAAATCCAAACTAAAAAATAACAAATAAATTTAAATTAAGAATACTGTTAATAAGAGAAATAGGTTTTGCAATGTAAAAAACCGTTGGGTGCAAACGCACTTTTATTTTTTAGTTTGGATTTTATAACAGCATGTTTTTTTAGTTTTTTTTTATATTATTGGATTGTTATCTGTCCTTAATAAGTGTAATGTTTCAAATTAATCCGCAATCTTGAACGTCAAAATGATCAGTTTCCGTTACATGAAACATAACACTGAAGGTAATAAGAACGGTTTAATAAATGTGACCAACCACAGATAATACATGATCAAAACGATTTTGATTCAAAATTCAATAATTAAACTAATATTAATATCCAATTAGTATGCATGTGTGTGTGTGTGTGTGTGTGTGTGTCAAACAGGATTTAAAAATAATTCTTAAACTCACTACTCGATATATAAATTTTTTGAAGCTAATTTGACTATTTACAATTTTTTTTATATATTTTGCCGCTTGTTGTATTGTGTTCATATTTTCTTTTCTTATTGTACATTTATAACTGTTGTAAAGTTTTTCTAATTAGGTTTAGAATTAAAATTAGGTATATTTAATTGTTTTGGATTCTTTATTTCTATATAATATGGTTGTCTATGTCATAATCTTACTACTATTTCACTTTTTTTGTAATTCTTAATGTGTATGTGTGTGTATATATATGTTTGTTATTGCTGTGCACATCTCCTGAACTATTTAATGTTAGTAAGTATATTTGTTACCCTAGTATAATATGAAGTGCGAGAAATAAATTGATATTAATAAAAGCAATAACATTGTTATAGTTATGAGCAAAAAATGTAAATTGGTTGTGCCTTACTTGTATTGTTGTATTTTATTATATGATTTGTTTAATAAAATTCGTTATCCCTGTTAACTGTTTTGTTTTTATCTGTCACTAAACAACTACGGTATTAAAAATAATACATGATTCTGATATATTTTAGTCCTGCGGCTTCGCTACCGATTAGTTGAACAGCGGTTCCATCTTAAACCGCGATTTTGGTGTATTTGCCTGGTTTTGACACACTATAAATATGAAATAACCGATTCAAAAACTATTCTTATTTGCGCCATCACATTTACTTAGTACTTACTTACTTACCTTCACGCCATATCCCTTGCGGGGTAGCCAGAGACGACGGAGCGCCAAACGCTACGGTCCCTGCATACCTCTTTCGCCTCGACCACAGACATTAACCTCTTCATACATGCCCTCCGGGGGGTCCTCATGCTTTATACGTGACCTTCCTCCAGTATCGTAGCTACTGTGTTTTCGAAGGTCACTCGAGGCCTCCCCCTGTCTCTCTTACCGCTCACTTTTCCTTTATAAATCTTTTTTACCATTCTTTCATCACTCATTCGTTCGACGTGCCCAAAACACCTGAGCACGTTCTTCTTCATTCTTACCGTAACATTTTCGCTAGTACCTGCCATTCTGTGGATCTCTTCATTGCGGATTCGGTCAGCTAAACTGACTCCGCATATTCTGCGAAGAGATCGCATCTCCACAGCATTCATCTTTCTTACATTCTTCTTCTGTGTTACTCACGTTTGACTGCCGTATAACAGCGTCAGTAGCAAAACTGCATTGTGTACAGCCAAACGTGCAGCTATGCTGACGTTTCGCCGTCTCAACAATGCAGCCAAAGCACCGTTGACTCTGTTACCGGCAGCAATACGCCTTTCCACATCCATTTCGTATCTTCCGTCTGTACTAAACATATTTCCCAAATATACCGCTTCATTCACTTGTTCTATTATCTTACCATTCACGTTGATCTTACATTCTGTTCTTTCTTCGTTTCTTTCAAATATTAGAACCTTCGTCTTATCTGCATTCAGGTTTAGACCATTATTTTCACACCTATCTTTCAGAGTGGTGACCAATGCCTGCAAATCGCATTCTGATGATGCAATTAGCACTGCATCATCTGCATAAAGCAAGCAATTGACCTTAAGGTCACCTACTTTCACTCCCATGTCACTGTCTTTCACGCCTTGGAGACAACTATCCAAATACAAGTTGAACAACCAAGCTGACATAGCGCAACCTTGCTTAACACCCGATTGGATGTCAAACCAGGGCGACATGCCAGCTCCTACTCGCACACAGGCTGAGTGATCTAGTAAAGATCTGAGTAAAGAGACTTTACAGCCTGTAGCAAGGGTCCACCCACATTGTATCCGGGCAGTATCTCCCATAATTTCTTCCTCACAGCCCTGTCAAACGCCTTTTCCAAATCCACAAAAGCACAGAAAACCTTTTGGTTTAGGGTCAAAAACTTTTCCATGATCATGCGGATACTACATTTACTTAGTATAAAATCATACATTTACTTAGTATAAAATAATAATTATTAAAATCGGTCAAATAAATATCCTTATAAAAAAAACAGACATACATAAATGGAAATAGAATCACTGCTCAGTTTAGAAAAAAAACAAATGTAGAGACAGAACCAATAGATGTATATAGATGATATACTTCCTATTTAAAATTACATAGTCTAACCATTAAAAACATAAATACAAAAAAATATACAATTACAATAATTGTTAATTAATTTTGAAAGTTGTTATTCTATTACGTCTAGATGAATTGCACTTTTTTATATATAACAATCCATTTGCACGTTCAAAAAGACCGCGAAAACATTTCACTCCCAAGACACGTCAAAAATATCGTTCAAATGAAGAAACTTGTCTCTCATTTAAATCTTTTGAACTTACTAGAGAGGGCTTAACGATATTAAGTTGAAAATATAGAGTTGTTCGGAAAGTAATTTCGTGTTTTCCCGACAGAGGATTTAATTGTATTTCTTTGCACCCAACTTCACATTTAAGCCGTATAATTTTTATTTTCTTTGAGAACTCATATAGCAAGGCTTGTGTGTGAAAAATTTCAATTAATTCTACGCAGTAGTTTTTGGTTGGTGCCCTTTTAAATATGGAGAGCAATAAGCAGCATTTTCGACATATCTTACTGTTTTACTACAGATATGGTAAAAATGCTGTTCAAGCCAGAAAAAAATTTATCGATGTGTATGGAGAAGGTGTATTGACAGTATGCCAGTGCCAGGACTGATTCGCTAAATTTCGATCCGGCAATATTGATGTCGAAGAAACACCACGTTCGGGAAGGCCGGTTGAAGCTGATAAAAACATGATAAAGGCATTATTAGCAGCATTAGGGTTGATGCGAACCGGCGAATAACAATACGTAAGATTGGAATGAGGTTAAATTTATCAAATTCAACAATTTATGACCACTTGAAAGACCTAGGATTATCCTCGACGCTTGATGTTTGGGTTCCCCATGTTTTCACATAGAGAAACCTGTGTCGCCGCATTAACTTCGCATTTGCTTCCCAAACGTCACGCAAAATAATCCGATTTTGAACCGCATCATCACTGGGGACGAAAAATGGGTTGTATACAACAACGTCAAGCGCAAGAGGTCATGGAGCAAAAAAGATAAACCGGCTCAAACCACTTCCAAAGTCGATATTCACCAAAGAAAGGTGATGCTGTCTGTTTGGTGTAATTTTAAAGAAATCTTTTTCTGAGCTTTTATCAGATAACACAAAGATTAATTCAGAAGTCTACTGTCATCAGCTGGACAAATTGTATGACACACTTCAACAGAAAAGGCCAGTACTAATCAACAGGAAAGGTGTAGTGTTTTACCGAGACAACGCGAGATCTCACACAAGATTGGTCACTCGCCAAAAGCTTTTACAGCTTGAATAAGATACAATGCCACACCCACCATATTCTCCAGACCTGGCACCATCGGTTTATTATTTGTTCCGATCACTCCAAAATTTTTTAGACAGTAAAACCTTCACCTCAAATGAGGAGGTCAAAAACCTCCTCGATCAGTTTTTGGGCTGCAAAGACCAAAAATTTTATGACCTTGGAATTATACTAATACCAGAAAGATGGCAAAAGGTGTTGGACCAGAACGGCCAATATATAAAGTATTTATTTATTATACGAAAATAGTCTTTTATATCCACAAAAATACGAAATTACTTTCCGAACTACCCAATAAATGACATTGGTGACGGCACATTCAAGAATAAAACACTGATAGGTTGTTTTGTTTATAAAATACACAGAAGAATTAATAATATTCTTAATTATCTTTTTTATTTTATAACCTAATTTGATATTTCCATAATAATTCATTTATTTACTTATACATTTATGTTAATAGTGCTGTTTCGATTTCCTTGACTATATAGTACCGGGCCATTTATAATTTTATATAATGTGTATACGTGATATTCCGTTCTTTTAGCTTGAACTGTGACGTCACTCAGGCAAACCACAAAATCAATGTTGGTTTCAACGATAAGATTAAATACACTCTCTAATCCTGCTACTAACTAAATAAGATGAAGAATGATACTTTAACATGTTTAAAGATATTTTAGACAAATTGGTTCTTTACAAATTAAATTAATTTTAAATATTATTACACATTTAGACATTTACTTTTCAGATATAAAATAGTAAACGCCAGATACAGTACAGATACAGATACGCTCAAATACCGATTTTTAAGTAACCTCACCAGTCTTTACCACATTTTAATGTCCATTCGTGATTTTGAAGTTTTTATTAAAATTGTAATCCTTTGGTAATTGTAATCATTTAGAAAACTGTTGGATGGATTCTAATAAAGTGTTTTATTGCAAAAGTCAAGAAATAAGATAATCTTTACCCACAAATTCGCTTATTTTGGCGGAAAAAACTTATTTCTGTTTTGTTTTTGTTGAATTAATTTGTTTGTTTTGGGTTATAATATGAACATATATAACCAATTATAAATCTGTATAGATATTTTTGTTACTTTGAGTTTGTAATCGAGATCGGTTTGTACTTTGAGTCTGCACGAAAAGAAAAAGGGGAAAAAGGGAGTGCAAAGGAAGTTGCTACATAACATTAATATATTTGATGACACGTAATTTAAAACTGACATTTGATAGTACGTAATTAAAGATATTGGCTGATCTCAGTTCCCTCGTTTTCCCATCGCAATATCCTCTATCCGACCCTTGAATATACTTTGAATAGACGGTTATATTCCTGATATTAATTGACCACTCGTGACGTCACAACTGAACGATCACTGAAATTAATAATCAATCTACAATCTGTAATTAGAATCACCTATATATCTCTTCCTACAAACTCAATCCACAGCTCGATTATTGGCACTGAGAAATCAAAAAACAGATTGTAATTTATATCTTCAGTGGCGTCATTTGAGTATTGATTATTAATTTCGACATTTAATGAAGTCTGATAGTAGTTAAGATTATAGGGACATGATATATTACTACGTAAGTCACTTAAACAGTTTAAAAGACTTGTGATATATAAATCAATATAAAATGGTGATACATTTGATGCTTGACCCAAATACTGGCCATTTTCTAAAATGAAATAAAATTCTTGGCCGTTGATTTCTGACACTGTCATTTATTTGGTTTATTTCTAAACAGAACCTCGAACACCTCGAAGTAAATAAGGATCCCATTTTAATTCAAATGAATTGGTGTAGTTCTAAATATATTTTTGCGCACAATTTTTCAAAGTAACATGGGTTTAATACAATCAGTGTTTTGTTCTATGATATTCTGCGTCGAAAGGTACGATATATGTTGATATATAACTATTTATTTTCATGTTATATTAACAATAAATAATATAACAAATGATTCAGAGTCTTAACCTGGACATGCTGTGCTTTTGTATTAATGTTGCTGATGTTTACCATCATCGTACTGATGGTATATGGTATATCAGTGGGATACCACTACGCTCAAAAAGAATTAGCTTCATTTGCTAGTAAGTAAGAGGAATATCTGAGACAAATATTTTGAATACGTATTAGGATGGGAACGCATAATAAATCTTAATTTTCGTACAGTGTCATCCAGGTCTACTACGGAAGAGTCTATTATAAGACGTTCAGGTCAGGACAGCCGACCAGTGGTGCGCCTTGTCGCCGTAAACCGATCTGAAGTTGAGCACGCTCCAGAACCTATTCTTGGTAAATTTGGAATATTTTTTTATTATTTTTGTTTGTTAAATAAGATTATTTGGTTATTTTAAAGAAATTTAAATATTACAGAGGTATATCAGACGAGGCGACCAGGGGAAAATGTATTTTTAGAAACGTCTGAGACTCCCATCGTAGTTCTCGAAACAGAGAAGTTAGTATATTAAGAAGTGATCAAATTAAATACATTAACGTTTGTGACAGTGACTTAATTTAATATAATCTTTAAAATATCCCAGGCCACCCAGGGAACCAGAGCTTTCACCCCATGAGAGAGAGTTAGCAAGGAGACTCATCGGAAGATTCAGACGGTCTAGGAATACGACAACAACAAATATACCATTTTTAAGACCACTAAATAGCACAGAACCTCCTATACCCCTAAAAATTGAAGAGTAAGGTCATTGTAATATTAAAATTGAATTTTAAAAGTTCTTTACAATATTTGCAAAATATTGTTTTTCTTATAGACATTTTGTAAAATCCTTTTGTGTGTGCTTTTTAAAAATGTTTTTTAAATATCATTAAATAAATCATCATCGAATAATCTTTTGAGACGAAAAAAAACGTTATTTATTCAATGTTATAAAATTTATTTACAATAGAAATAAAATGTTTGTAATATAAATATTGTTTTTATGTGGTTTACACTTACATAAGTAGATTTACAACACGAACAAAAAAATTAACACATCACAATTACAAAAAAAGCATCACTCTTAAATAAAAATTTTACTGGTGATATTCGTTAACGTTGTATTGTATTTAGTACTGTTGTTGATATCGGGAGGGTTGTCAATGTCACGCCTCGAGATGCGGTGCGCGAAGCCCCGTTTTACCGCCTTATCCACTGACCTCATCACGTGACCTTCGTGGGGTCTAGGCGGTCCCGAACGTAACGCGCCCGCGGCTTCCGCGGCCTTTGCTGTGGAAAACATTTCGATATTATTTCTATTGTAATAACAGTTTTCTCTTATTACTGTTACTTGGGAGTTTAGAGCTATACAGTTTTTATTAATGACACAAGCTTTATACATAATTAAATTAACATGGAAGTAATAGATAGTGGATAGAACTAGTACTTACACTAAAAAACTTTAAATAGTTAACAAAATTTAAAACTTTTACAAAAGTGGTTGCGTATTTCATTTATAAAAAAATTCGCAACTTCTAATCAAAAAAAAATTGTAATTAAAAAATCCATCTGAATTACCCATAGATTCAACAGAATTTTGGACAAAACAATAATGGTAACCGATTCCGATTCCTAGAACCATTACTGTCAATATCGTTATCATCAGGCAACAGGTTAACATAGCGCAGACTGTGCATAATGAGACTCTGTAAATTATTATTATTATTTATTTATATTTATTATTTATTTATTTAACTTCACGCCATATCCCTTGCGGGGTAGCCAGAGACGACGGAGCGCCAAACGCTACGGTCCCTGCACACCTCTTTCGCCTCGACCACAGACATTAACCTCTTCATTCCCTCATCCTCCTCCTCATGCTTTTTACGAGACCTTTCTCCAGTATCGTAGCTACTGTGTTTTCGAAGGTCACTCGAGGCCTCCCCTGTCTCTCTTACCGCTTACTTTTCCTTTATAAATCTTTTTTACCATTCTTTCATCACTCATTCGTTCGACGTGCCCAAACCACCTGAGCACGTTCTTCTTCATTCTCACCGTGACATTTTCGCTAGTACCTGCCATTCTGTGGATCTCTTCATTGCGGATTCGGTCAGCTAAACTGACTCCGCATATTCGGCAAAAAGATCGCATCTCCACAGCATTCATCTTTCTTACATTCTTCTTCTGTGTTACCCACGTTTGGCTGTCGTATAACAGAGTCGGTAGCAAAACTGCATTGTGTACAGCCAAACGTGCAGCTATGCTGACGTTTTGTCGTTTCAACGATGCAGCCAAAGCACCGTTGACTCTGTTACCGGCGGCAATACGCCTTTCCACATCCATTTCGTATCTTCCGTCTCTGCTAAACATACTTCCCAAAAATACCGCTTCATTCACTTGTTCTATTATCTTATCATTCACGTTAATCTTACATTCTGTTCTTTCTTCATTTCTTTCAAATATCAGAACCGTCGTCTTAGCTGCATTCAGTTTTAGACCATTCTTTTCACACCCATCTATCAAAGTGGTGACCAATGCCTGCAAATTGCATTCTGATGATGCAATGAGCACTGCATCATCTACATATAGCAAGCAATTGACCTTAAGGTCACCTCCTCCTTTCACTCCCATGTCACTGTCTTTCACGCCTTGGAGACAACTATCCAAATACAAATTGAACAATCAAGCTGACATAGCGCAACCTTGCTTAACACCCGTTTGGATGTCAAACCAGGGCGACATGTCAGCTCCTACTCGCACACAGGCTGAGTGATCTCTGTAAAGAGACTTTACAGCCTGTAGCAAGGGTCCGTTCACATTGTATCGGGGCAGTATCTCCCATAATTTCTTTCTCACAACCCTGTCAAACGCCTTTTCCAAATCCACAAAAGCACAGAAAACCTTTTGGTTTAGGGCCAAAAACTTTTCCGTGATCATGCGGAGGGAAAAGATCTGATCTATACACCCTCTTCCAGGTCTAAAACTTCCTTAGATCTCCCACAACAGCCTTTCAGATTTCTCTTGCATTCTTCTCGCTAATATATATTATTATTAATGTAATTATATTTTATTAATGGATTAACTATACTCATAATGACGTACCTTTCTAATGCGTCTAGGACAATGGACACAAAAGAGCTCAATGAACAACAAACACAACCCATTTTCCGATACTAACATTTTACGTTCTTAACAAAGAATTTTAAACCATTTTTCCTCGCTTACATTACTTAAATTTATGTTAATATCACATTAATTTATAATATCAATTTAGGCATGTTGTCAATAAATTTTTAGTGTCAATTGTGTCAACTAAACAAAGGTGACCAAAATGATGAAAGGACATAAGCTTCAGAAAATTTAATAAAGTGGAATATAGTAAAGAAAAAAATCGTTGGAAGCAATATACTTGTGACGATCTGCTAATTTATTTAAAAAACACAAATAACTGAAATAATGCCTGTGTGCGTATGGAGAAAAAGTCATTGTATTTTTAAGATTCTTGAAGTTCTGTACTCCGAGGTTGCAATTAAGTAACCACCATAACACTATTACGATATAAACCAGTTTTACTATTTCTATTCAAAATAAAGCAAAAGATGGTCCGTCTCTTATGATTATTTTGAAATATCAGATGATTCGGCAAATAGTAATTCGACCGTTAGAGAAGAAGTAAACTTTTTTAAAGTATCGTTTGCTGACTAATAAGGCATGTCGTAATAAACACAAAATGTCAAAGAAAACTTTTTCCACATTGTAATGCTCTAAAAATTTCATTAAAAATCTAGTCGGTTACAGGGTTATCCAAGATGCTAACAAATCTACCATTACACTTTATTTATTTGCTTTGTGCTTTGACTTTATTGCTTCGTGCCGTAGCAATAAGCCGTAGGACAAATGGTTAATCTAAGAGTCAAAAAGTAAATCAAGATTTATTGCATTACGTACATATTTTTGTCAAAAACACTATCGGTCACTAATTTGTCAACTCATTGTTCCCCGTCTGGTAAAATAAGAAATATATAATATGTATATCTATAAGAAGATAATATATGTACAATAATATATAAAACCAGTAATAATGGAGCAATGTATAACTTGCTAAACAAAAGTCGAGTCAGGCCTTTAGAATAATACTCGTAAATCAATTCAATATTCCCTCCTCCAAAAAAGATGTAGATAAGTAAACTTCTGATTGCCTTAGGAAATCATAGAGGCGCTTCTTGACTAAAGACTGGCTTTATTTTAAACACCCCATTAGAAAACTTTTTATAGCATATCACTGCCTTAAAAACAGGAAATGAAATTGAAACAACCCCTCATCATGTTGAACCCATTTCGAAAGACGTTATATTACTTATTAATCTATTACACAGGCTACCGTTAACATTAACAGCATTCACATGTATTGTCAATGTCATTTGTCGTTTGTCAATTGTCAATCTTGTACATGAGTTTAAATAATGGCAGATGAAAACAACCAGAAAAAGAAACAGGATCATAAAAATCCGAAACGAATCCAAAATAAAAAATTCGCTATTAAAAAGCGATTGCCTGTACGGCCCGTTGAAGGAAACAATGTTATATTTGTGACAAAGAAAACAAATTTTAAGGTAATTTAACATTTTCTTACAATGTTATGACTATTAATGAAAGTGATGGTTTTAATATATTTAATTATTATAAAAGGCCCAATTAGACAAATGCTGTGAACTGCTAACAAGAGGCGAAAAGGAAATAATTCTACATGGATTAGGGGCGGCCATACAAAGATGTTGTAATTTAGCACTCCAACTGGAAGTATTATTCTCTGGAACATGTCAAATTGAAGTCAATACTGGTACCGTTGATCTGATTGGTAAGTTTTTTGTGTTTTATTACTTTGCTAGAAGACACTAAATGTTACAATTATATTTATTATTTTGACAGATGATCTGGAGCCTTTGACCGATGATGTAGACTTTGGTGCTCAGGTTAGGCACTCGTCCTCAATACACATTAGGATATTCAGAACTGCAATGCTCGGTGCCAATCAATAAGATGTTTTTTACATTGAGTGAAATAGTGCAGTGGATAGGACTAACTGTTTTTGAAATATGGATAAACTTGATTACAATCACAATATTTTCGGCTTTGCTAGCTCTCAAAATCGATGGAATAGTCAACAGTGCCTGGTGGACTATATTTGCCCCATTATTTGTCAGTGATGCTATGAATGCATATTTTTGCTGTATAGTGTGTATAAGGATGACATTAGCGACGTCATACAAAGCTTCCATTTACAGAGCATCTTGGAGTTACATATTCTTGGGTTTAACCTTCGTATTTAAGTTCTTATTATGTAGAAAACTCCAAGGAGACTCTGCAATAGAATACAGTGAAGTGTTTGCACCACTATTTATTTTATTACAACTTATAGCCGTAAGAGCATGTCAGTTACATCAATGAATAATATATATGTTTTGGGCTATTTTAAATAAACAGATCTTTTATATATAGCAATAATGTTTTAATTGAATTTAATTCTGAGAAATGGTTTAATTAAAAATCAAGAGATCTTATTAATGTTTAGTGGAACATATTAAACAATCCACCTCTACTTTTCTTCTCAGTACTACCAAATTTAAAGTTGAAATCAGTATTTTGATTTTTATTATTGGAATCAGCCTTATTTTCTGAAGATGAATTTCCAAAAAATGAAAATCCAACCTTTCTGAACCCTGGGAATTATTTATATTAGAAGAGAATTCAAAATTTCATAAAATAACTTGAACTTTCCAATAGTAGGAACTAAACAATACCTGATAAGAAATGTGGTACTTCTTGAGAAAGTACTTCAGTATTTTTATCATCTGATGCTGTAATTACGTCAGCCTTTGGAGACAAAAGTAAAGTGGAATCTAGAGGTAATGTATACTTAATTAACTGATTGTTACTAGCACTTAATGTTTAATTGCAATGTTAACCATGTATTACCAATGCAGTGTGTAAACTCGTAGGAGTCTTCAATGCAAGTGGAATTCATTGAGACGTCTATCTCGGGCAATCCTTTAGGGCCGTGAGTAAACAACAAACCAGCAACAGACGAGTCCCGCACCTGTTTTATCTAAAACAATTGATTGCACTGTACTGTTTATTATAGATATTACTTATAGAGTACTTCAAATACATCAAGTGTGTGTTCTGGTCCTTTAGCGGAGTCTGTCTCCATGTTTGTATCCACAATTTCTGTTTTAGTGCTTGTGTTATTTTCTTTGAAAAATTTGGACGTCACAGAAGGGGTGTACGCCTGAATGAAGTAGTAATTAAGTACTGTGTACTAACACTTTTATACCTTTATCTGTTGTGTTATATTCAATACATACTGTTGTCTTGTGGTTCTCTGAGTAGCTGAACTGTGGTGATAATTGTAAATTGTGTTTTGTGTACACAGTCTCCTTCAGTTCCTTGTAAGTGTCATCTCTTGTGGTACTTGGTTGGCTGTTAGTAGTATCTTGTGATTTGTTAATATTATTAGTATCAATATCTTGTACCGACGCTGTGTCAAATGTTACTTTCCTCTCCTGTGAATTATAAAGTTAGCAATACCAGTAAAGTGTTTGTTATGTATGAAGATATTACAACGGTATACTTTTTTAAAGTCCTCCTGTGGAGTGTTCGCGACCTCCATTGGACCTCCGCCCTTGAATGTTAGTTGCTATTTAATAAATAAGTAATATTTTGGTAATTGTAACGTAATGTAAAAGTGACCTGGGAGGAGTCAAGGAACTGTTTTGGAGGAACTACAATGTGTGATGGATCCTTTAAAGTCAAATCAACTTCTTCAATTACTTCATCATCATCCATTGATACTAAATCATCAATCTGTGAGAATTGAAGGAAAACAAGTGATAAGTAACTTTTAAAACAAAATTTATATCATGATTGAATAAAGGATGAATGCTTAAATGACGAATGAGTGATTGAATGATATTTCGGAAATAGACAAACTTTTTCTTGTGATTGTTGAGTTTTATTCAGGTCCAGATCTGCTCTAATTGTAATAACGTCGCGTAACTCGCTGGTGTTAAGTTTTGATAATATATTAAATGTATCATTCTTATTTATTTGTATGTCTTCTAAAATGTGAATCAATTTTTTCTCTGAATAATTCGTTGTTTGATGCGTTTCCTTGTTTTTATCCTCATTTATACTTATTTTTATATTCGAGGATGCAGTATTAGTATTATTTTGTATTACAGATATAGAATCTACTTTTTTAATAAATGATTTGTTATCTGCTTTCCTTATCTGTTAAAAATAAGATTAGACATTTGTAATTATTTACTAAGCTATACATACAAATAACATTCATGTGTCTGTCTGTATGCGTTTTACTAAATGCATATGAAAATAGTGTGGTACTTACATAAAAAAATATATTTTTTAAATTTTTGTGGAACGAAGTCACGAGCACTAGGTAGTATAGATATAAAATAAAATAAAATATTACCTGTTCCAATTTATCAGTTAGAATATCCAAATCAATGTTCTGGAGCTGCAGCTTCGGTAACTGGAATAAGGTTTAGATATATAATATAAGTACACAATAATACATTATATGAAGCAGGTATTCACCGACCAGCATTGGCTCATTGTTTTCATTATTGTTTATTGAAATATCCGTCCAAGTATCCTTCACATACTGTGCAGCTGTCTCACTCGCTTCAGTATCAACATATGGTGCTGAACTTGGTTTTAATGATTCATTAACACCTTGATCATTTTGAAGTTCATTAATTTCTCTCATTAAGTTACTTATTTCATCTCTCTTCTCTTTCACACATTGGAGCAGCTTTGGTCTCTCTTGAGTCATGTACTCTGCTAACTTTATAATATTCTTTCTATCTAAGTTAATTAGTTCGTTATTCCTTGTATGTAGATTTTCTTTTAAACATTGAATTTCATTTCCAAGACAATTGATATTGTTCTCTGTAGTTATTACTATATTTTTGAGTTGTAATTTCTCTTTAATAAGTGGTATATTGTCATATTTTTTCTTGGATTTAGTCCAGATCTCCTCGTATTTTTTGATACCGTTGTTGACTCTTTCTGTTAAATCATTTTTTTCCTCTTTGGACAATAGCAAATCTTTTTTTAACTCAACATTTGCAGATTTAATAGTTTCCAGAGCACTGAGGAAACTGCAACATTGGAAACAGCTTTAATAAATCAAATTGATTAAAGACGACTCATGTGTTATACCTCTTTATTTCCAATTCCCCAAGTCTTATTTCATTTTCCAGTTTAAAATTATCGTTGCTTATAAAATTACATATCTGTTTGCTCTGTTCGGATTGTTTGCGTAGCTTGTGGACTAAGAACGCTTGTGCTACAAATATTACAATTACAAACATTATCTTTATCACAATAATCTGTGATCCCTACCTATAAATGAATTATACTTCCATCCGATATAATGTTTATGAAGCTGGATAGCTGGTTGTGTTTGTAAATATTGAAGGATCATGATGGACGGATGTTGATAGTCTCTGAGATTTATATTAAATTTTACAATAGTATAGCGTGTTAAATGAGCAACATATTGAAGTAAGTCGTAAAAATATTATCAATCAGAACTCGAATGTTACAAGATACGTACGAACGTATTGCAGTGTGCGTTGCTATCAATTATATTAATTGTAAAAATAAAAACAAACCTTCATTGGCCCTCCATTCTCATAGTACTAGTATTAGGTAAAGACGTCATACAAAAAGATAGTAACTGTTCCTTCTAGCGATTGATCTATAGCTCTGAACGAAGTTTCGGATGTGTAACGCACTTTTACTGTCCACGAAGGTGCAGTCGCGGTAAATGTCTAGTAGTTTATAATAGTAATATAATTTCTTACCTTTTATACACTGACTGGATAAAATTATTTTAAATTGAGATTCAACTACTTCCGAAGATATTTTTTCTAACGCCTGCACGTTTGAGTTAGACATTGCGGAAAGTTGGAAATTAAGAGAGGGATTATTAAGATGATTTCAAAAGATGAATAAAAGATTTTGAATAACAATGAATTTGTGTGTAATTGTAATAACACTGTAAAATATTTATTATCTTCAACTTTCTGAAATGCGTTGCAATCAAAAAGGCGGCAAATAACTTTTTTTTTACCTAGGTAGCATCAGGCACCGACACTAAAAAGTATTCCTGTTTTATAAGCATCTACAATATTGGATTTTAATTTATATAAATACTATATACACTTCATAAGATTAAAATAAATGAATAAATGTAGTAGTGATATTGTTTATATTTATCACTCTGGTAGGCGGAAATTCAAATCACTAATTTCATTAGACGAATATATAGTTTCTTATTACATATGCAACAGTATTATAACTAAAAACATACGAGATCGTCTTTGTTTTCGACGCAACACTTAAGTCAAATTAGAATTCAGACAAATTAGCATTTAAATTATCTCCTACAATTATGTACCTTAGTAAAGGATATAATAAATAATAAGGCCATTTACGGTCAAAATATTTTTTATTACATTTAGATAGTACTAATTAAAATGAAACTAAAGAAATTTAATACCTATAATTTATTAACAAAATAAGTGTCATACAGTTATTTAAAATAACAGACAAATGATAATTTATAATACAGCCTAGCATCCTAATTAAACCAGGTACTTTTTATAAAGTTATCCCACATTAATTAATAATAAAAGTAAAAAAAAACAAACAACGTCGAATGCAGCACGTAGGAATGTTGGCTAACTCTATGGTCAAACATTCATGATTCGCGCCCGTACTAGCTACTCACACTGGCCATAGACAACAAATCTTTTTTTAACCATTTCTTTAAACCATAGAAACTTTTAGACACGTGCTCATAAAATTTAACGTCAAATTTGATTATGGAATATAGAAATGTATTAAATAAAGATTCATATGTCCAATCAAATGTCCACCATGTTACAATCGGAGCGTCCGTTTCACTCTTAATTTCAGTGTACACTAGCACCATGCCACTTTCAACACTATACAAATTTCACCAAACACAAAATTCTTAATAATACTGTTTGTTTTATTATTACAATATTACTTTAACATATAGAGGACATTTATTAAATTCATATTTATTTTTACAAACTGATAAAACATTTACAGTATACAATAATTTCACAAAGGCTGCATGTCAAGATTTACGTTATATGTATATTTAATATTTCGAATGATCACGAAACAATTGGTCACTTTGGTATCGTTACTGGGCTCCTTGGAGATTTAACTAATTTGGAATAGGGGAGGTTCGTACTTATGAATCTAAATGCAATCTGTCTCTATGTGTGTCTATACAAACTATGTTACGAACAAGTAAACATTACTATCACCTTCACGAGGGAATGTCTACTACATTTTGAAAGTAAAAAATATATATCTTTTAAGCTATGAAGAAATTATTAGAGCACTTAAAAAAATAGGGAGATATTCGAAATAATACAAATCTGAAACTTAAAAATAATACCTAATTTAGATAAGCTACTGGGTCCCGTCGAAATTATAATATTTTTTTTATTTATCATTAAAATAACAAATTTAATTTTGTACCGCCAACATTCACTAAGTGCAACTACCGCTACGCGGTTACACGGGGGGAGGAGGGGGGGACAAGCGAGACTTATGTCTAAAGGGCGGCGGGCGAAGCGAAAATACCCTGGTTTCGTCCAGTCCAGTACTCGATGAAATCGCCCGGTGGATCTGATAAATATTACTACATTCAATAGGAGCGATATCAGTCGAATATTTTAAAAATTACGGTGAATAGTATCTCTCTTGGACTCGAGCGCGTCGACCCGTCACGGTCGGGCTCCGGTCGTACTCCGGGAGGGCTGCGGCGGCGGCCGGCGCCGGCGGCGAGGGCTCATTAACTGTAGGGCTGCGGGTGGAGGATCTCCGTGAGCAGCCGTTTTAGCGAATCGATGCCGGTGAGGAAGCCGCAGTCGGGCCCGTGGTGCGGCGTGGCCGTGGCCAGCGGGGACTCGGCGGCCGCGCCCGCAAAAGCCGTGTGCGCGAAGTCGATCATACGGATGTCGACGCGCTCCTCGGGCACAGGGGGGAGCGCGGGGGGCGTAGGCGGCGGCGGCGCAGGGGGTGCAGGCCACGACGGCCGCGTGCGGGCCCGCTTCCCGCTTGCCTCCACCTCCGCGCCCTCCCCCTCGGCCTCGCCCTCGTGCCGCCACGACTCGCTGCTGGTGGAGGAGTACGCCATCCAGCTGTCGGCCGAGTCGGGGCTGGGCGGCTGTGCGTGCGGGCGCTCCTCTCCCGCCGCACCAGCGCCGCCCATCTCGCCCTCCTCGTAGCCGCCCATGGTCTCCTCCGAATGGGGCACGAAGGGCTCGCGGCCGTCATTAGAAATTTCGTCGTGTAGCGTTGACATATCGAAGTGTCCGGGCGAGGGCGCCGACTCCGAGGAGCCGGAGGCGTCGCCCTCGTACTCCGACGAGGCGCCACCGCCGGACTCCTCAGCCAGCGGCGCACCAGGGGCGTCTCCCTCGTAGACTATCAGCAGAGAACTGAAAGAACGGTTGTCAATTAAAGGTCTAGCGACGGCGGCGGCGAAAAATAACCCGGCACGGGACAAGCTAACCTACCATGAATAGAAGCGGTAGCTGGTCTGCTTGGCGATGGCTCGCCGCAAGGCGTCCAGGTCTCGCAGCACTCGTCGCAGGAGACGCGCGCGTCGCCCACCGCAGCCCCCCGCCGCGAAAAAGTCTCGCAGCGCCTCCCGCAGGCCGCTCTCTGAGAGCGCGCGCCCCCAGTACTTGTCGCGCCGCACGCAGGCGCCCGTCTCGTCTATGTACACCTGTTGGAGGAAACATTCAGTTATAAAATAATATGTTACGAGGACAAAATCCTCAAGTGCAAGTCTTTATGACATATCCAGTACCTGCATGCCGCAGAGTCGCACGCCCAGCGTGGCGGAGGTAGAGGCGGCGCACTTCGCTATCTGCTTGGTCCGTTTCTCCGCGGAGGCGTCGTCGCCGTGCTGGCGCGTGCCCATCTTGAGGTCCAGCACGCACGGCTGCTTGTACGACGACGTTATATTCTCCATCATCAAAAAGTCTGTAAGATAAAATATCTCATATAAGTACTCGTAACTTGGAATAGTGAGTGACAAATCTGTAGGTCATTGATGCGTCTGCCTTACATTGTTTATTTGAATTGTCCATATGGGCTATGCTCTTGAGGACTTCCGTGGCGTTGCCGTTCCGATGCACCTTGAATCTGAAACAGAAAGTCAACAATGGAGCTCCGGGGACGGGCAGCGCGGACATCAAGGAGCCAATTGAAACACCGAGTTGGCGGGTATCTGTTATATTGTTACATTGCAATCAAACTGTTCATTACCGCGACTCCACGACGCAAGTCACGTTTCGGAGGCTCGCCGTCGTGAATGGGTCGTGCATCGCTCACGCGTTAGTGGGATAGTCATGTAAGTATTGCGATGATATGAAATAATGGCGACGTCGGGTTGCCGGACCGGCGTACGTCATAGTTTCTGAAATATGATAAAGGACACATGACAAGTGTCGAGGAGTGTACGGCCTGAGCGCGGGCGGGCGGGCCCGGGGTACGCACTTGAAAACGTCGTCTCGCTTGCGCTTCCCGCCCAGGGACTGCTTCCTGCCGTTCTCGTCCCGGAAGCACGGCGAGTACCGCTTGTCCAGTTTCGTGCCGCCGGTGTGCGAGGCCTGCATCACGCCTGCAACAAACGGCCGCCACATCACTCATCGCGTCTACCGCACAAGCCTCTATCGGTAGGTTGTGGTCGCGCTTTAATTTATGATATAACAAATTTGATATATCAAACAAATATTTTATATGGGAAGGTATCGTAACAAAATTAACAAAATTCACGATTTTCGTGACGCGAACGGTGATCAATTGACATTGACATACGAGGTCCTTATACAGTTCATGAACTCTACGGATGGTCTACAATGTTATCTTGTATTTACTTACTATTGTGCAATTTGCCAGCATTATAATATAGTAATGAAAAGTGAAAAAATATATTGTAAACGTAATTTCAAAAAGGGTTTGTATATCTTTGTTCTGTGTTAGAGTGACAGTGTGTCTCCATATTCTGTGGGTGGTTGTGTCTGTGGATGTACATGTATACGAGTGTGTGTGTGTGTGAGCGTGTATGGATGTAGTTGATGTAGGTTTAAGGTAAAGGTTTACAAACCCATAATAAAATTACCGCTAGGGCGCTATTAGGGGCGGTTGTGTGGTGAGCCGCCGGCGTCGCTCCGCCCGCAGCCGCGCCGCAACCCTTGCGACAACAAGGAAACTAATATTGTGTTCCTGACCCCCCCCCCCCCCCCACCCCCGACCCCCTCGCTCTCAAACCCGCCACCCGCCCGCTTGCGAGCACTGCGGCTCGACCCTACCGCGAGCACTCGACTTCTAATACTTTGATTTTTATTTTTATTTTATTTCTTTGATAACATCTTAATTAATTTAATGAGTACGTCTTATCAAACATAATTTTTTTTTTACTATTTTAAACATTATTCTTTTTTAATTACCGATTTCACATATTAATTGCCAACCTACTAGCAGACATCAAAAACCACACTCACGGAAGACCGAGTTTTCCGTGAGTTTTCTCGACAGTTTTTCCTCTATTTATAGCGATATTAATAAATAACGCGTTGCATGTTCTATTAAACATTTTTTTTCTCTCTGTCTATATATATATATACTATTTGCGGTCGGCGGGTTTGTCTGTACGTAGACGTTCCACCACGCAGTGTAACATCTATACGATCGTCACGATCTAGCGAGCATCAAGGAGAGTTAACCCAATAACACATATCTAACATCCGATACATTACGGTATGCCTTGATAAGATTACAACAGTTCGTTTTGCGACGCAAAAAAAAAATTAAAACACACACACATATAGAAAATCAAACACACACACACACACACACACAGAAAAAAGGCGTAATAAATGAAAAAAAAAAACAAACTTCCTTAGTGCTCGATACACAGACAAACACATTATGAACATTACGTACATTGAAACGGACAGACAACAAATAATAAATTATTAAAAAATAATAATAATAATAATAATTTGATGATATGAATGATAATGGTACACAGAGCGATGTAACAGAAGCAAGTCAACTCTGACTCTATCTATATACATATAGTGTGTATATTCTCACCTTTGTATCTCGGTACGAAGTTCTGTATGTCCTCGGGAATGTTCTGGTAGAAATGCAGTTCACGTATGTTGAGCGGTTTGATGACTGTGCTGTCGTTGAGGACGAGCAGACGCGTGTGACCGCCCACCTTCATCAAACAAACACCTTAATATACAGACAGACACAGACGGACGTCAAACTATATTATATATATATATATATATATATATATATATATATATATATATATATATATATATATATATATATATATATATATATATATATATAACCGTTAATCGTATTATGATAACGACGATAACCAATATATATATATTGAAGATAAATATTAATTAAGATAATTTTTGTTATCATTATCTATTTTATCGTAGTATCGTATGATTCATAAAAATAACTATGACTAATTATTAAAATATATATATATATTCTATCTTATATAATACATAACCAGGCGTTAATTATGTCTGTACATAAAACTGGAAGATTTTAAAATTTTTAACATGAATTTCGTAGAAAAACATTTTTTTCCAATTCGTGGAAGTCGAAAAAGGTATGTAGGTTAAGTTCGTAGACGGAAAACTGGTTTTAGTTTTAAAAAGTATTAACCGTAAGATAAAAATAATACGCAAAAGTTGAAATATGATGAGAATTGTTTTTATCTGTGTAATTAAAAAATATAAAAACATCCCGTACACAAACCTGTTATCGTAAACTCCACCCGATAACAAAAGGTTACAATATATTTTTGTAATTGTACTAAACAAATAAAAATGTAGGTGACTCACTCACGTTACTTTTTTACTTATCTACAAATGTAGAAAAAACAAAGACCTTTGATAACAATTTTTATTATATTATTTTTAATTACTTATTATTAAGAGTCCTATAAAACCGAATAGATGTAAAATTAAATGGAAATAACAATTTAAAACAAATACAACTTTTCATTTATTTACTGGCTGTAACTTGCCACACTTCGCAGTTGCATGTGTGAGAAAAAGTAGTTAGCTAGAATTAAAAAAATAAAAAACACAACAAAAAAAACAAAATCAATAAAAGTGTCTAAAAAGGTTCGAATTTCGAAATTGTCGTCCCGCATTGCAAATACGTTCCATTTTTAAACAGTTCGTTTGAACGCCTCGTGTAAGAGGGAAATGTGCATTGAATACGTTCAGTAGTTTTTACGTTAAAAATAACAAAAATACATATATCCTAATGAACTTACCCATCTATAATATTAGTAGTACCGTGAGCGTTAAACGAATGCTATTTTTGTTCTCAAACACAATTCCGGTCGATGTATCAACCAAAAATGTTTCATGGTCGTCTATTTGAAGGTCGATGTTATTTCTTAACCATCACTAATATTGTATAGTCTTGCATAACGGCTTATCCCTTGTAAATGTCAAGTTTCTCACTCTTGAGATACGTTCCGCCAACTCCATTGTTTCCCAAAGTGTCTGTGACCTTTTTTTTTATCCACAATGTTTGAACGTTTAATATGAGATGGTTTTAAATTGTTACTAGTGTGTGTATTATAAAGTAATAGCAAACTTCTTTGTTATTATATATTTATCTTTAAAGATAAAAATGTTATGTTTGTTTTGTGTACGCCTTAAAAAATCAAAAATTACTGCACCGAATGACCTCAAACTTACGATAAACAATCCGTTACATAGATGGTTGTTATTAAAATATCTTATTTTATCTTAACTATATCTTTTTTTTAATTGTAATCAATTCGATGCACATTTCCCTCTTACACGAGGCGTTCAGACGAAGTGTTTAAAAATGGAACGTATTTGCAATGCGGGATAAAAATTTTGAAATTCGAACGTTTTGAACACTTTTATTATTATTGTTGTATTTTGTTTTATTGTTTTAGAAACAGACGCAATACTGGCTAACTACAACTATTTCTAACATGCAACTGCGAAGCGTACATGGCACAGCTGGTAATAAATACTATATATAAACAAATTTGTTCAAAACTTTCCATGCAATAACTATTATATAAAATTAAAACGGATATATTATATGATATTTGTCTCGTACAATTATTAACGGATGTTACTACTAGGAATTCCCACGCATTACCGCTGCCAAATAACTTGTCTTCTCGTTATAATTCAGTTTAATAACAGTAAATGCAAGTGTTTTATATTTAATTAAAATTAAATTACTGTTTCATATGTCTGATGTCTGTTTCAATTTTAATTATAACATTTTTAGACATCTGTCCGTGTATCACTTGGGGATTTTCCATTGGCCACGTAATATTTTTTATTTTTTTTATTTTTTGTAACCCCTCCCTCCATCTGGTACACAGTGAGATTTTACCCTTAACATGCGAAATACCTTTCACTATAGGTATAATTAAATATATTTCAGATTCATTAAAATTGCATATTAAAAATAATAATTGAATTCTAGAAAAAAAAAACATGTGATACTTAACTACCCCTTTGTGATATTTGATATTTTTTTAAAACGCTCTTACTCCCCACCCCCCACTGTGCCTCACATTATCACCATTATAAAATTTTGCACCACCACTCAGAATTCAACATTTTAATCAAGATGAATTTTTAATTACCCAATTAAAAACTTAATTTAATAAGTAAAGTAAACTAATTAAGTAGATACGCTATCTCAGTGTTGATATCACAGATTTACTCTATCTAATAAGTAGGTAATAAAATTAACTAAATTCATTGCATAACTTCTTATGGTATCTTACAATCAACACGCTAAGTGGGTACACAACCTTGATTTTATAATATCAAAACCATTCTATACATTTGTATAGAACGGCATATATATATATATATATATATATATATATATATATATATAACAAAAAATGTTGTTGACATCCGTGCCAGAGTATTTTTAGTGTTGATCGGGTGCCAGTTAATTATGAGTGTTAGTTAACGTGTTAACTTCTAATTATCACGTTACTTATATTCTATATGTATTAGTTTGTATGTGTAGGGTAATCTCGAAAACTGACTAGTTAAAAAAGTAGGAGTAAAATAGGAGTAAAAACAAGAAATAAAACAACTAAAATAAAATTTTAAACTGTAAATTTAGAAAGCAAAAAAGATAATATCAAGTAAAAATGTTTGACTACCGGCGGTGGTCGGCGCGGTCGGGTAGGTCGGGTAGATGCAAATGTAATAGGTAGGTACTCATTAAATATATATAACACACGTAACACTTAATACACAGAGGTATATATTATATAAAATTTTCCAACATAACATAATTGTATCGTTAAGACACAAAGCGTACACTCCAATACATTGCAAATACAATTAATAATTTATACCGACCGAGAAACAAAGAATCTATATAGGAAGACTGCAATTACGTTTATCTGTTCGTTACTTGAACAAAGAAACGCATTACATTGTTAGCGGCGGCTTATAAAAATAACAATATATATATATATATATATATATATATCTCTCTAACATTTACCTTCACCTGTTAAAATTTCAGTGTTTATTGAACAGAAACGACGCACCTATATTTAGCGGAATCGATACATGCAAAAATAAAGTTCAGACATCTGGGAGTGGGAGGGCGATGAGAACCGAATTTGAATACTCGTGGTATATCTATATCAAGGGCAAATGAAAATTTTACATAATCGTGTAATAATTTTATAGATTGCCTACACACAAAACTAAGACAGAATAAATCTCACATATATATAGAGTATAATATAAAGAATAAATATTTATCATCTTATCTCAGTTGATTTTATACTTAGTTGATCAAAGAATTAATTCTTATACACGATTAAGAAATTTGCAATGGCATTTAGAAACATTGTTTGAGTCCAACGTAATCTTAGGAGCGTTGATACTTGCACGAGTGAAGAAATTAACTATTGTTAATTCGACGAATTATTGTGCAGCTGAATAAACACAAGAGGCGGTCCATACTAGTTTAGCGACCGCTCCAGACTGCTAATCATGGACAGGATTCACACACTCGCGTGTGCGAATCCTCTAGAAAACCGAAAATCGAACTACCGTGTCTCGAAATAGATTTCTTTAAACACCTAATAGATTTCTTTAAACACTTAAGAGTGTCTAAGTAAGTTTTGTTCCGTATGTATCGTATTTACCTGATTATGCAGAGGCAGAACGTCGACTTCGTGACCGTCGTCCGGCGAGAGGGTGTGCGAGGAGGGCTGGGCGCGCTTGCGCTCCACCCCGCGCCGCTCCGGCTCCCCCATGCCCCAGCCGAGAGAGTACACCATCACTTCGGCAGAGCCACCGCCGCCGCTGTCCACCTGAAACGTCAATTATTATTACACTATGTAGCCATTACATTATTCAATCTAAAACGCGCTAGACCTATCATACTAACATCGCATAGCGGACTATAACTATTTAGGGTATATTATTTCTATAATAAATCAACCATCCAACAAATCAAATGGTATTTCTTAATATATCCGAACAATTGGTGAACACATTAATCATGGAAGCACACCAAGAACATAACAATCATCAACCTTTATTATCTGGGCGCGCGTCCAACCTCGTCCTACCGTAACAGTGAAATAGAATTAGATTACAACATTGATAAATTAACTGGTATGCCCTATCTCGAACAGCGGTTATCATCTAATGGGTGACGCAAACCTCTTACGAATTCAAAAGATCTCAAATCAACGATAAAAAATATATAGAGATTGCCTCATCGGTGTTGTGTAATACATTACCGAATAGATTTTATTTAATTAAATTAAAAGAGATCATTAAATATAATTAGATATCATTATAAAAAGATATCTTAAAAATAACTAAAATACCAAAATTTCAAATTAAAACGCTCTTAGAAACAGTCTTAAAAACTGTTTATTAAAAAATTATATACATTATATTTTGCCTTTAACTTAACAATTATTAATTTCAACAATAATAACTGGTTATAACGTCGGACCGAGACTTCGATGGAACCTGTTTTTACGCTTCCAAAGAGTTCTGATACACAGTTATAAATATAGGATTTAAAGAAAATTTAAACGCAACAAACAAACAATAATACATTAAAACAGATAGAACATATAATAATTAATATATAGATACATAAAAATGCCTTATAAAAAACGTTAAAGAAACTTCTGGAACATTCTCTTTTAATATATGTCACCTGACACAAAATCGCTACGTTTATATTTGTATTGAATTTGTACTTTGTATCAAAACAAAGGCGAGTCATTATCGCTTCCAGATTACTTGTCCGTCTGTTTATTAATTAAATGTTATGTATTGATTGAGGGCACGCAGCTCATACAATATGTTAAATATATATTTGTATATACATTATTGATTAACAATGTTAATAGTTGATTGTTGTGAGGAACGTGTATGGTGTTATGTAATCACAATATACCCATTTGAATATACAATGAAAAATACAACAAGTTTGTAATGAAACGTAATAATATATATACATATATAATACTATCTGTATATTGTACGCTTCGCAGTTGCATGTTAGAAATAGTTGTAGTTGGATAGTATTGCGTCTGTTTCTAAAACAATAAAACAAAACAAATATCCATAAATGTTCAAAACGTTCGAATTTCAAAACTGTTGTCTTCATTGCAAATACGTTCCATTTTTAAACAGTTCGTCTGAACGCCTCGTGTAAGAGGGAAATGTGCATTGAATCGATTGCAATTATAATAAAATAAATAACACTAAATCGGTTGTATATCGTGTCAGAATGAGCTCAAACGGTGCAGTAATTTTTAAGTTTTCGAAACGTACACAAACGAACAGAAAAATATTAAAAATGATTTTTCTAGACGCGCCAGGGGGATAAAGCGAGGAATACATTGCAAAAATCAATCTGACGCAAGAACTGCGCGCGCTTTCGTGTTTAATATAATATATACATAGTGATATTGTATATTATGGATACTAATGACGTTTATCAAACTCAGTTAAGTAAAAATATATTTACACCATACACATTATAATCACATGCAAAATTTAATTTAATTTAATAAACCACTCAAAAAATACATGTTTTTGTGGTCTACAAATGTTACTTAAGTTCACACTAAGTAAATTTATCATACGATACGTCATAACTATATAAACAAAGACACTGAGATATGTA